>OY821520.1:219661022-219820324 GCA_963682025.1 Cordilura impudica
TAAAAATTAAAAATTTTAAATTAAAAATTAAAAATTAAAAATTAAAAATTAAAAATTAAAAATTAAAAATTAAAAACTAAAAATTAAAAATTAAAGATTAAAAATTGAAAATTAAAAATTAAAAATTAAAAATTAAAAATTAAAAATTAGAAATTAAAAATTAAAAATTAAAAAATAAAATTAAAAATTACAAATTAAAAATTAAAAATTAAAAATTAAAGACTCAGGTGGAGGGTATCAAAAAATTCAGCACAGCCGAATTTAACACTCTTACTTGTTCTTAGTAAATTTTCTTGTGAATTACCTTTCATTAGTAAATTTTCTTAAAAATGTACCTTTCCTTAGTAAATTTTCTTAAAAATTTACCTTTTCTTAGTAAAAATTCAAAAATTCTCAAAATTTACCTTTTCCTCAGTAGATTTTCTTAAAAATTTAACTCTCCTTAGTAAATTTTCTTAAAAATTCCGAAAATTTACCTTTTGCTTAGTAAATTTTCTTAAAAATTTACCTTTCCTTAGTAAATTTTCTCAAAAATTTACCTTTCCTTAGTAAATTTTCCTACTATTTTTCGACTTATTTTTGAGTCGTATTTAATGTCATTTTTCTATAAATCACTTTTTAAGCGTAAGCAAAAATCATTTCTTAGTCTTTTTTCTAATACCGCATGTGATTAATCAGTTTTTAATTATCAAAAGTGCTCGAAGAAGACACAGTAAGATGATTTTTGTTAAAACAATCTTCGAAATGATTACTGGGATGTCGTATATTTTTGTTTACACACACATCTACATAATGGCACCAGTAAGCCGAACTCTCTCATGAAACACATATGCGACAGCGGCTACACGACTACAGGCTGTCAAAATTAAAATACACACGTTTATATGAAAACGATTATTTTGACACCAACACAGCTACACGACTACATGACCACTTTTGCTGCTGTAGTCAACTTAGGCTAATTTCTCTTTTTGTTGGCTACAAAATAAAAATAGTGTTGACAATATAACAAAATATGTAAAGGATATTAGTACTATGAAATATTTTATTTTGTTGAAAAAATTAATCGCAAAATGAAATGCTATAATAATTCTATTAACAAGTAAATTTATTTATTTATTTTTACGTTATAATAATGCATTATAAATAAGTAATATATTTAAGACAATTTTATATAGAATCATACATGTTTTTCTATTTTAATAAAGTAAAAAAAATATAATTGGCACTAATGAAATAAAAATGATTTTGTTATTATATGTTGCTGTCATTTTCATAAAAATTAAGTAGTTGACTACACGACTACAATTGAAGCCAGCAGCAATTAATTCCGTGTGTTTGTGTAGCCTCTGTCGTCTATGTGTTTCATGCATAAGTAATAATTTCATTTAGTCTTATGAAAGCTTTTGAACAAAGTAGATATACGTCGCATTGTTTTTTGAAATCTTACATTGTTTTTTAATAGGTACCAGTGATGCCAGGAGATTTTTACAGAAATCTCTACGCTAATGAAAAAAAAATCCCATTTTTTCCCTACACCCACTTTTTTTCTCTCAACATTTTTCCCTAAACTACTTTTTTCAATTTTTTAAAAAAAAAATTTATTTTTAATTTGTTAATTTTCAATTTCAATAATGCAAAAATAACATAACGAAGAAAAATGTCATACAACATAAGATAAGAATATCATTAGAATTACATAAAAACAACATATAAAACCAAGAGATTTAAAAAAAAATTTTTTTACTATTCTGTATAATTTATCTTTTATATGGCTAGATGTGCATTTAAAATTTACACAATTAATTAAAATGGCTTGCAAATGGCATCTTGGTTGTTGGTTTTAAAAGATATTTTTTTAAGACATTGGTTATTAGCATGTATACTTAGATCTGATTAGTCGCAAATTAATATTTTTTCACAAGCCTTGCATCTGTATTTAAAGTCGTCATCTTTGACCTGTTCCATCCCATTAGCATCTCGTCTCTCAACTAATATGAGTAAAACCTTTGTTTTCTGTATTTCTTTGATGTGTTTTCAGCAGCAGCGAAAAACGAATCGGACATTTTTCTAAAATCAATTATGTTTACATTTATAATATTTTAATGTTATTTTTATTTACAAACTTAATAAAATCGAAGAGATCTGCAAAGATGGCGTACTTACGTATGTATTAAAAAAAATTCACAAAACAAGTAAACTGCACAAAAGTGTTTTTTTTTTACTTGTCATTCTTCTTAAGGATGCCACGTATTTACTTTCTCCATATTATAGAGTTATGACCAGATTTAAAAAAGATATATATTTTTAATTTTAAAGTTTAAAATTGAAATATTATAATATTAAGTTGTTAAAAAAAATTGCAAAAAATCCCAACAATTCGACAAAAGTAAGAAATCTTTTGCATTAAACACATACATAGACGCAAATCCATTTATCGATGCGTTACAAACGGAATGACAAACTGATATAATAAGAAGGAAAAAATAAAACTGATTAACGCTAGTGCTTGTAAAATATAAGACGTGGCCAAGTATTCCGAAAAAGATCCGAAATTTAAAAATATATTTTGTTTACTATCTTCTATTGACTTTAAAATTGTAAAACGTAAATGCTGAAAATTCAGAGTATTTGTTGTAATAAATTACTAAATTGATCAAATTGTTTACATTTTAAAATATTTTATCTAAATTGGTTCAAATAGTGCAAAAAATCTAGGTGGAGGGTATCAAAGATTCGGCATAGCCGAATTTAACACTCTTACTTGTTATATTTATATTTATTTATTTAATTTGGTATCCCACTCAACAGGACATGTAATCTTCAAACAGAGTAAGTTCTAATATATATTATATTGAATTATTATGTACAATGGAACTTAAAGCTATTATCACAATATTGAAATTTATTAAAAAAAGAATTAAAAAAATGACATTAAGTATGAATATTAAGCATTAAAAATATGAACATCCATATAAGTAAGAAAAAATTAAATAAAAATGAAAAAATTAAAAATTATATTAAAAAAAGGAGAAAATATGAAAACAAATATAAAATAAAAAAAATAAAATAGATAAAATAAACAAATATAAAATAAATGAAATCAAAAAGTGACAATGCAATTTTGATGTATAAAATATAGAAAAATTATAATACTACTAGAATAAAAAAAAAGAAAAAGAGAAGAGAAAAAAATATTTATATTATTAACTTAAAAGCTATATTGCCCATTGTTAATTTTATGTAATGTAGAGGATGTATTAACATATCAATTCCTATTTGTATCGCTCGAAAATTATTTTCTTAAAAAGTGAAGCGTTGCTAACTTCCTTAATTGTAGATGGTAAACTATTCCAAAGACGTACCGCAAATATGAAAAACTGCGATTCAGATACCAAAGTATGGTGCCGAAATTGTATTGAATTGTTATTTCTTCGGAGCCTACTAAAACGCAAACCTTTATAAAGATATTCTGGTCCATGATTTATAATAATTTTGTGTAAAAAAATGAGTGATTTTATTTTTAGTAGGTCATCGAAATTGACCCCATAGATTGTCTTTGATTAGGATGAAATGAGATCGAACCTTCTGAGACCAAAAACGTACCTTGCGATATTGTTAAACGTGATGTTTAACCTGGTTTTACTCTTAGCGTCGCAACTTGCAAAGATTTCGCATGCATAAAGTAATATTGGTATTAGATAGGTCTTAGCTAATAGTAAACAAATACTAACTGGGTGCAATATTGAGTATTCTAGAGAGTTTGCAACATCGAGTATGTTTTGCCACACGCCGCTGCAGGCAAGATTTTTGTTAAAAACAACACCCAGATTTTTGGCTCGTTCGACAATATCAATTTGCTGATCATTTAAATAAATGTTTGGGTTAACTGGTATTCTAGTTTCAGTCACGCCGTTCGTTTGTACGTACACAAACCACTCCTTGAGGGTTATTTCTTATATTCTACTAGTTATAATTTAAGCACCAAATGTAAATTTAACGATATTCTTTATTTTAACCATTGAAAATGAATTGTATTATTATTTATAATGATGATGAAAATGTAAATTTAACTATATCCTTTTAGTGAGATCGAACGCACATACAACCATTATGTTACCCATTAAAAATGAATTGTATTTTTATTTATAACTAAAGTCTAGTTGACATGTCTTTATAATATTAGTTAAGATTTAACGCTACCATGTTTGTTATGCATGAAAACTATTTATTTCATAATGTTAAATATAAATGGTAAAGCTCAACCACTGTTAACAACATACCATATAGTTGCTGTGGTGAGAAAACTAAATCGCCACCGCTGTATTGAGCTTTGCCATAGTTATAAATAGCTTACATGTTCAAGCGACAGTATAAAAGGCAGTGCACTAACGAGAACAAGTTAGTTCGCCAGTGGACAGCAGCACGGTAAGGCCATATTCAACTGAAAGGTCGGGTCTCCACCATCAGTTCAATAAAACTTATTAATTACCACGGTATAATCACCCAAGATTGAAAGTTTGTTATACAGCATCACTCCGGTGAATTATACCCAGTGCATTGACTTGGACAACTAGTGACTCAACAACATAGTCTGGATCAATTGACAGTTTCTGGGTCTCCATCACTAATTGGACCTGACTTGTTGTTTCACAGCCGGGACCAACACTGTCGGGTGGGGAGTTCCTACGTCCTCAACTAGGTGATCATTACTTTTTTTGCGAAAATCTGACTACACGAACCATCCCCGAAATTGAAAGAGTTTTCTACGCCATCAATTAGACGGGACCGGTGATTCGACGCCACAGAGAACCGCCGACGGTACGACCCTTGATCACCACTGGTAAACATACAAAGTGTTATCAGTTCGTGTATAAAATTTAAACGTTTTACAAAAAGTGGTGCGTGTTTTATTTTCCCGTCGCACAGTGGACCATATTTTGAGAAGGCGGCCAAAAATCATTTTTTTTTTGTTACCGATTTTAAAGTCATGTTATTCATTTGAAAGTAAATACTAAATAAATACTTCGGGAGCCAACAAATTGCGACTCTATCTCAACAATATCACAGCGAACAGGGTCTTCGAAAATGGGCTTTCTCCTTATTTTGCTAAAATTAAAAATTTCTTTGTAAATTTTTATTTTTGAATGACTGTAACTTTTTTAATTTAAAAAATTTTGAAGTGAAATCAATTTTGTATAATTTTTTGGCTTCCATACTATTAATGTTAAAAATGTAAAATCACTGAATCATTCCGAAATTTAAAAAAAAAAAATTAAAAAAGGTCTAAATTTTCCGAAAATCTCCTACTTAATAGAGCATAACTCCTGCCAGTCAAAACCAGTCAGAAAAAATCTTGCACTCTTCTATAGTCCGAACCCTCCCCTATACTTATATAGCCCATTATACATCCGCCAGTTTCCGCCCGTGCGCACCAGAACAATTTTTCTGACGCAAGGTTAGATATTTTCTGCAAAATTTATGAATACAAAAGTTGTCCACCATGTGGTTAGGATATATTAAGTTTGAGGTGATGTTTGTAACTGCCAAAAATATTGGACCTTTATCCATCTTTTATTATACGGATCGACTCAAAAACACTTTCTGAGTTGATTAAACAATGTCCGTCCGTCCGTTTGAGTGCTATGAATACAAAAGTTGGTCGTACCAGTGCACCGCGGTGTATTTTTTTGCGTGTCGGTAGAGTTGTCAGGAGTTGTTATATACTTATATAAAAGCGTTGGGATATAATCGCTTAATTGTTACAGGTACATTTACATAGGTATCTTTCAAAAACATTAATGAATTAGAGTTATATAGTTTAAATACCTGACAAAATGGGAAACAATTTAAATAACAGGTAAATGGTAAAAAGAAACTATTGCGACATAGCCCTTTAAGATATGATCAGGTATGCTTCACCTTTTAAAATGGGTTAGGGCTTGGGTTTTTTTGCTTCTAAAAGTGGTAATAAAAGATAAAAATTTGTAAATGGTAAAAAAAAAACTATTGCGACATAGCCCTTTAAGATATGAGCAGGTATGCTTCACCTTTTAAAAGGGGTTAGGGTGTGGGGTTTTTATGCTTCTAAAAGTGGTAATAAAAGATAAAAAATTTTATTTTACATAATTGCAAGAAAGAGTATTTATAATAATGTTTCCGCAATTATTATTTATTACAATTTGTGCAATGGCTAAGTACTGTTACAGAGATCTGGCAGATATTTATTTTCAACGAAATGATGTAGACGATGTAATTTTGCACATAGTGAGCAATGACTTCTTTAAGAATTGTAACCTAGAAGGCATTGAAATGCATAAAGGAAAAATTACTAATTTTGCATCGAATTTGAAAAGACGGTACATTGAATGCTCTCATAGCAAGGCAAAGATGTACAAACGTTACCAAGACTGGTTAATAAAGGAACTTATTTTTGAGAGTGCATCTACAACTGCCAACGAAAGTGGAAAAAAGGGTCGACCAGCAAAACCAATTGACGGATGTAGTGAAAGATCTCGAAGGCGCAAGCTGGAGAATATCAATGAAGAAATTTCTCAAAGAATTATTAATGATTCATTTTTGCACCAAATTCAGCCAACCCAAAATAAAAAAAATAAAACTGAAATAATTGAAAAAATAGTAGAAGCGAGCCCAAGGCGCACAAAGAGGATTTTGAAAAGCATTCCTACACCAATTGAAGATAAGAAATTTACGCCGGAAGAAGCGTTCGCCCTATTTTTGAATTTGCAATTGACCAAAAATCAATATAAGGAATTGCGGAAGCAAACCAATGAAAAGAATTGTGGGATTTTTCCAGAGTATCGATATTTAGTTTCTGCCAAAAAAGAATGCTTACCTTCACAATATGCTATTAGTGTCACTTCAACATCAACAGAAATAAAATTGCAAGATCTCCTTGAACATACTGCAGAACGATTGCTAAATACGCTTGATACTGATCATTTAAAAAAAATTGGTAATGGCAGCATTACTTTAATTTCTAAATGGGGATGTGATGGATCCTCTGGTCAGAAACAATACAAGCATTTAATGCCGAAAATTCATCAGATGCTAATTTATTTATGGTATCTTTCGTTCCATTGCGCTTAACAAAGAGGTATAGCGTCTTAGATCCGTCAACTAGTAGAGCAACAGAAATTGATATATGGAAAAATGAAATTCCTTCTTCAACAAAGTATTACAGACCAATAAAATTTGCATTCAAAAAGGAAACCAAAGATCTCATAACTGAAGAAGTTCAAAAAATAAAAGATCAAATTAAGGAACTTCAACCAGTAATATTTAAATTTGATGACCAAGACATTGAAGTACATTTTAAAAAGTGTCTCACAATGATTGAAGGAAAAGTTGCACAAGCTTTAACTGGAACAAAGTCAACGTCAAGCTGCATTATATGCCAAAAGACATCAAGTCAATTAAGCCAACCCCCCACCAGAAGACGATAGCTTTAAGGAAGCCTCCGAATTTGGAATGTCCCCTCTTCATGCTAGAATACGTTTCATGAAGCATATTCTTAAATTGGGTTATGATTTGAAACTTGGTCCGTTAGGCGAAACAGTGCGAAAAAACAAAGAAAATGATGAAAAAGAAAGCAAAAAAAAAAACAAATTCAACAAAAATATCTACAGCTAGGCCTCGTAATCGACCAACCAAAACAAGGGGAAGGAAACACAAATGATGGAAATACTGCAAGGAGATTTTTTTTCCGATCCGGAAACTGCAGCATCTATCACAGGTGTAGATCATGAATTAATAAGACGATTCAAAATCATATTACAAGTTCTATCATGCAGCAGAAAGATAAATGCAAAAAAATTTGGAGAGTACGCCAATAAAACAGCTATACTTTATAATGAAAAATACTCTTGGAGATATATGCCATCCACAGTTCATAAAATTTTGTACCAACATTCGTCAAAAATGGAAAACTACCTCTATTGAATTAGACGAAGAAGCTAAACAACTTCTAGAAGATGAAAATCAAGGCTATTTAGAAGAAATTTTTACTAAAATTGGTTGATTTAAAGTACTTTTTCATTACACTAACAATAAGTTACACCTTTTTTATATAGTTAAAAAATTTTCTTGATTTCAAAATTTATATATTTTGTAAATTTACAATAAAAATTGTTATATTTCATAAATTTACCATAAAAATTGATATAGAAATATTTAAAAAGGCAATAAAAAAAAATTTAACTAAAGCAAAAACATACGAGTTTTTCATTGAAACTTCTCCATCTTGAACCAATATAAGATAACTTTTACGTTCGCTGCTTAATAAATTATATTTTAACTCGGAATCTTTAAAAAAAAAAAACAACATTTTGCCCTTGTGCACATTAGGACTAAAAAGTTTACGGGGGCCAAAGTTTGGCATTTTATGAAAAAATTAACTTAAAAAATTGATAAAAAGTATTAGTTGTAAGATTAACTGAAAAAATAAGACATTATATTAAAAAAAAAACCTTTTTTTTACCTTTTAACACTTCACTTTTGTACTAAAATTCAACTACAAATGAAAATGTATTTTAAACCCTCCGTAACTTTATTTATTTTTGGTAGAGAATTACGTTTTATAGCAAGCCTTAAAGGCTAAAGTCTCACCTACAAAACAAAAAAACCGCATGTCAAAATTCCAGTCCAATCAAAAGTTATAGATTTTTGACCGCCTTCTAGTCAAATGGTCCACTGTGCATCGGTAAAAACAAATAAAGTTTGTAACGAACCCTGGGCACGCTGAGGTTGCCCCAGCTAAAGCGAATACATGTCGTTATAATGGCGCCCGAGCAGGGACAGTCGTAAAATTGTCCACGACGGATTAAAATATAAGTGTCACGGGAAAAAATATATATAATTAAAATACATATATAATGTCGTCATATATAAGTGCAACCGAAGTATCCGAATAGTCATGAGAATACGTTGGAAGCGATCTTCGGAAATTAAATTTTAAATATTCCTGAAAGTAAATTAAAAATTTGAAACGAGGTTAAAAACTATGAATCAGTTTAAAACAGAAAAATAAAACAACAAAAAAATAACTGCTATCCAAAGTGAACCAATACCCTTACAGCCTCACTAACTAATGTACAGTTTAATAATAAGTGAACGCGACTTATCAACGCGATAAAACAAAACAACATAAAACCCAAAAAAAAAGGGAAATCAGAAAAAAAATATAATAAAAATTTTCCTCCTGCATTAAAGACTGGAAGTGAACTACAACCTCTGTAGAATTTTTTATTTTTTATTTATCGTTTCTCCCTACGGTTGATGAACCTGACTTCCGACTGTATAACGACAACGCTATCAATTGACTTATTATACAACCATAAAGCAGTCAAAGTGAAAGCCTCCTATTAAGTACAAGAAAGTGGTAAACGAGTGGTCAAACAAGTAAGTACAATAACCCCAAAACAAAAATAAACAACGCTATTATGCTCAGAGCTACGTGGGCATATTCACTGAAACGTGAGGAATTGCTCACATACGCAGCAGAATTCAATTTGGAACTTACCGGCAACGTGGAGGAATTCCCCAAACGGCTGGCCAAATTTATTTCAAATGAACATGATGAAGCCCGACGACAACGTTTACTAGAGCAACAGATAAGGTATGAGCAACCTGCCAAGCCATCAAATCTCACAGCGCTAACGACAACGAGGCAACGGAGCCAGGTCCGTAAGTGGGTGTAAAATTTAATGGTGAACAAGACCCGTTAGACTTTGCTGAACGAATAGAAGAACTGGCCGACACGAGCGGTGTTCCCCTGGATCATGTGCCAAAAATTATGCCAGAACTTCTGAGAGAGAAGGCCAGTATTTGTATAGAAACAATAACCAATATTGGCAGACGTGACAAGGATTTAAGGAAGACATTTTAGAATTTTTCTTACCACTGAGGTATTTCGAGAAGTTGGAGGACGAGATACGGAAATGCATTCAACGTCCACGTTCGACTTTTAAAGACTACGTTCTCGCGTTACAGAACTTGATGCGCCACGCCAATCTTGCTGAAAATTAAAAGCTAACCCGCATTTTCAAAAATGCCCACCCGGACCATCAGTGGTATATCCGGCGGAAAGACTTTAACACCTGAAAGACTTTAAAAGCGCCAACAAAGTGACAGGCTCACCTAAAGATAAGTCGGAAAACGAAAGCGGAGGTCGCCACGACTGAGAGCGGATGAGTTACCGATAAAACGACCCTCAACAAGCCTAACTCAATTAACATGTGAAGAAACACAGATCACAGCGACTATTCGAATTGAAAACCATTTGGTCATCACCACCATCGAAACGGGAGCATCTCGCAGTTTTATAAAAAGTAAGTTTGTGCAAACTTTAGGCAATTGACCTACCATCCTTACCGAGGATATGAACATTATACTGGCCGACGTCTCAAAGAAACTGATACAAGCCGCTGCAAACTACAATGTTACCACTCGGAAACCAAACCCACACCTGGACATTCCTGATAATGCCCGACTTCAACGAGGACATTATTTTGGGATTGGAGTTTTTAAGGAAATTCCAAACTACACTGCATTGTGCCGGATTATCTGTCAAATGTACGACCAAAACTAATCCAGCCGTACCATGCCGTCTCATAAATGCAACCCAACATCAAGTAAGTACGGAAAACCCAAAAAGTGATCTACCTAACGAGTCCACCACTGGAGAAGGACCCTATACCATCATGGTACATACCTCCAGGAGATTGGCACCCAACAAAAATTTACAGCACCCTATACCCTAAAGGAAAATCCAACGGAACGAGCAAACCGTACCATTAACACCTGGGACGAGTTCCTACCCGAGATTATGCTGGCCATAAATACTAGCGCCGCCGAGTCCACGGGATATTCTCCAGCATACTTTACTCAAGGACGAGAACCCCGTTTACACTAGGCACTATATGATGAAGTTACAATCGGAACCGGAGCGCACAATCCTAGTGCAACCGAATGGGCTAAAGAACTTCAAGAAATCTTCAAAATCGTAAAAACAAACCTCATTAAGGCGAGCCAAAAGCAAAATCATCATTATAATCTCAGACAACGAGTCTGGAAACCAAAATTGGGCGACAAGGTGATGGTCCGGCAACACATACTCTCAAAAGCCAACGGTAAATTCGCAGCAAAACTTGCACCCAAATTTGATGGGCCTTATGCCGTTATCGACTTCGTATCACCCGTGATAGTTAGACTTCAGGGTGCCGACAAACGAGACACACGGACAGCTCATGTAGGAGATCTGAAAATTTACCACACCCAGTCAGGGATATCCGCATAATACTTATCATGTCCCTTATTAATTATGTTGGTATCTTCTGTTCTTTTTCTTTCTTATTAGTTCATTCCACATCAACCACACCGTAAACAACATGGCAGACAAATTTGACCAAGCCAAAAAATGGTTCCAAGCATATCTCGAACGCGAACAGACCATGAGGCGCAAGACCATATATGTGGAACCTGACCAGATGCCCAGCTCCAGTAGGGGCAGACAAACGGGTCATCGGTTCAAATAATCAGCCGGCCCAGGTCCACCACCAGTTTTCAACCCCAATATTACGAGGTGCTATCGTATGTCCGCTCAAACACACACCTCACGTGAAAATGATCGAGATGGCACCAGCGACAACGCCAATAATCCGCGATACTCCCCCGGGAATTCTTCCGCTAGAAAACAACCGAAAACATCGGACCACTGTCCACCAACAACACTGCGATTCTCGCCAGCAATTTCTACAACCACCAAATACCATGATGACACCAATACCGACGGTACTGAAAAGGTCAATAACCCCGATCGGATTGAGATCGAATTGAGTCGCTCACTCCCTGGGTTTTGCGACCGCACTGTTGATCATCGGCTCAGTACACCACCATCACCCTTAACGCCTCGGTCCCCACCATCACTAGATAGTGACAACGAAGGGTACCACCCACCAACACTGCCAACCAGAAAGGGGTTTTGCGATATGACTCAACATATCCGATCATATTCACACCTCGGCTATTACTGTTATGAAAAAACCATGACAGTACGAGTGCTTGTACCCTTGGCCAATCCAATGCCAGAAGTAGGGGTTTTGACGTACGGCGATATACGGTCTATCTACCAACCCACAATCAACCGATCGTAGTAGTACACGTACCAATGACGACGACAATTTACCATCACAGTCGATCGCACCCGGTCACGTAGTACTCCACGGCATTCTACCATCCATATCGCCCACCGGGAAGACGCTGCAGTGCCAAGATGAATGCGTCACGCCCATTCGAACACCACCAATGAAGTCGGCCGATGATACCAAACCATCGACAACGTCGACACACTCATCATCGGGGTCACTCCGTCGAGAACCTCCCTAACCACCAAATTATGGAACCCCCACTTTCCAACATAATTAGGGACCACTACACCCGATCATAACAGACCAGACACTGTCCACCATGACATTACACCCACTTCTACAACCCAATCATCACCATCATCTTCATCATCATCATCACCATCAACATCATCTACATCTTCATCGGCACCATCATCATCATCATCACCAACATCAACATCCAAAGCCTCATCGGTATCACCACCCTCATTACACACCAGGTGACCCGTAACAACCGGACAACCGATAGTCGCAACAGAAGCCAACCCTGCCGTAGTCAGCAGTACCACCACCGCCGACCACCCATCAAACGCGGTCCAAGCAAACCAACCCAACCAACGGGAACGCACAGCCGGGATACCATCAGACGTAAATCAGATGGTCGCAGAAACCATTAGACAAAAGCCGTTTCAAAAACAACGATTCCGAAAGACTGTAGCGGGTATACCATATCGTATCCAAAAAGCTCGGAATGGTAATTACAGTATCAGAACAATATTTGACGAGGAAGAGGGGCCGTGTGATGAGTAAAAGTCACGCCGTTCATTTTTACGTACACAAACCAATCCTTGAGGGTTATTTCTTATATTCTACTAGTTATAATTTAAGCACCAAATGTAAATTTAACGATATTCTTTATTTTAACCATTAAAAATGAATTGTATTTTTATTTATAATGATGATGAAAATGTAAACTAAGCTATATCCTTATAGTGCGATCGAACGCATATACAACCATTATGTTACCCATTAAAAATTAATTGTATTTTTATTTATAACTAAAGTCTAGTTGACATTTCTTTATAACAGTGAAGGCCGTACACGCTGGTGCTCGGCTTCTTATATGTATACAGCCGAACGAAAACAAAAATACTCACCAAAGAGT
Source organism: Cordilura impudica (assembly GCA_963682025.1). Lineage (NCBI taxonomy): Eukaryota > Metazoa > Arthropoda > Insecta > Diptera > Scathophagidae > Cordilura > Cordilura impudica. The sequence continues at coordinate 219,674,334 of OY821520.1, forward strand.
AAAAGTAAACAACAATTTCATTCAGTCTTCTGAAAACGTTTGAACAAAGCAGGTCTATGTCGCATTGCCTCTTGAAATTCATATATATTTTTTATACCCTCCACTCCAGTGTGCAGAGGGTATATATGAGATTGTCAATCCGTTTGTAATAATTAGAAAAAAAATTTTGGACCCCATAATATATATATATTTGTGATCCTTATAACAACCGGAGTTGATATAGCGATGTCCGTCTGTCCGTCTGTGGAAATTACGATGACGGCATCAATCGGGCAGCTAGGGTGCTCGTTGACATAAAAATGATTCATTAACATCCAAGTCGGTCGATTAGGGCCCGAGATTTGAATGAAGAACTAAAAAAAGTCTTGAAAAAATATAATTTTCTTTGTTGTTCTTGTCACGATCACGCCCTGAATAGTGCAGCTACAGAGATCATTTTTAGTGAGAATGATTCACCAAGTTCATGGGAAGATTTCTATTTCAAAAATCATTAGAATCGGTGGAACAGGTCCAGGGAAATCTCTGAAAAAGTAAAAAAAAATGAAAAATATGATGTTTCTATATTGTTCTTGTTGTTATTCTAAATGTTGTGTTGTTGTCATAGCTGGACTTGTTGTTTTTGTGGTCGTTGTGGTAATAATATAATAAAAACTAACCCTTTGTACATTTTTTTATTAACTCTGGTAGAAAAATTTAAAAGTTTCCATTGTTTTGGCATCGCTCTAAAAATTTGTTAGAGCCTGCCTGCAAAATTTCAGATCGAATGGCTCACGGGAAATTGGTTAAAATCTATTCAAAATTTTTTCGACAAGCAGATACTACGAGTTAATATAAAGGGGGTAATAATTCACCAACATCTAAAGCAAATAATGCTTAAATACCTAGTTGTTAATAAAAAAAAAAAACAATGTAAATATAGCAAAAAAAAAAATTTATTTATAAATTTATTTATAAATTTATATAAACATATTTGGGCAATTCACAACGGGTGTTGTATTTTGTATTAAAATACACAATACAATCAGTATTTTCATAATGTAAAACGTTTTCTTTAGTAATTATCGACCCAATGAGGAAAGGTTACTTCGTCACTTCTGTTAGTTCGTACAAGAGAAAGCACGTGTCGGTGTTTGCTTTTTGGTCATAAGATATACCCTGGCGTTTTAGTACCTCTTCCATTTTAATTTAGAATAAAAAAAAAGTTAAAATGTTTTGGTTTAGACTGAAAGAGAAAATAATACTAAAAATATAAACATTAATTTTTATATAAATAAACTTTTCGTTATATGCATTATTTGTCATTTTATATTTTATAATTATTTATGCTGTTAAAATTGTATGAATTTGTTTTTTCTTTTTCATAAAAGCTTGCATTCACTTGGGACTGATATGTTATGATACAATATACAACATTTACTATACATAGCAAACGAAGTTGTATCGCTGTATCAGATTTTTCAATGAAAATTACAAATAACAATTTTACACTATTGTAAAGTAATACACGATACAACAGATACAACGATACAATACCTGTTGTGAATTGCCCAATTAAATAATACAAATAATATACATATATTATATATGTATATCCATAACAACTGCATGTTAGAAATAAGTCGGTATATTATTTTATTTACATAAAATTCTGCAATATTTTGTTGTGGGGAAAATACATTTCTTTTGCATTTACAGAGTGTCACTTCATTTTGCTCAGCGTGACTATGCCACAGTAGATGGCGCCACAATTTTTGTTTGTTCTAATTAGCTTTGCAATAGTTATTTCTATTTTAACATGAATGTTAATATTTTCAACTGGATATCATACAGAACAATGTTAAGAGTATACACGGGCTGGTATTTTATTTCAAACGTATTTTCATTATTCTTTTACAAATATGAACATAAGTTTGGCATATTAACTTTTTGTTGTCTTTACAAAATAGAGTTACCGAGTTCATCAATGAGTTTTTTGCTTTCAAAACAGTTCTACATAGTTATATAGAATTGTTATTCTGCTTTACCTACAAAATATCTGATTGCGATTACATCTAATTTTTAAAAATAGTTTATAATTACTAAAGCATTATTATTCACATAAATACAAAATTACCTTTTTAAATTTTCCATTCAAATTTAAGGAAATATCAATTCTAAAAACTGGAATTAAAAATTTCCAATTATAAATTAGAATTAATTGAATTTCAGAAAATCATATCAAAACGTCGGAAATTATAATTTTAAATTTAGAAGACATCAATTGCATCTTTAATATATAAATTTTATTCGTTAAACACAAATTGAAATTCCAAAAAAAAAAACAACAAATACCTATGTTTACATTTAAAAAATTTTTACATTTAAAAAAATATTGACATTCAGGAGAAATTAATAGCTTTTCAGTACCGCGATTCAGTAACTTCTTTTAACGATAGTCGAATCGTTAAAAAAAGAAAATTGCAAAATTATCAGTAAAATTTTTAAACGATATTCGCTATTGTTAAAGCCAGCTGTTGTTGTTATCTAAACGACAATAATTTTTGTGTTGTTTATTCAATTGATAAAACTTAAATTTTTAGGTTGAAATGTCGTCATACACAAATAAAAATCATAAAATAGTGAAAATATTTTGCTTCTATTAAAAAATTTTTTTACATAAATAAAAAAATTAAATAGCATATTAAATTCATTATTTCATTTTCAAATAAATACACAGAAATATTAGTAAAAACATAAAGATATTAAACATAAACATAAAATCATCCTGTCAAACACGAAGTAATTTGTTTTTTTTCTATTCTTCTTTGTGTTTTTCGCTTATTTTGACAGAGATGCCACTCGTTTACAATTTAAATAAATAGAAAAATAGATTTGTCGACTGTCGTTAAGATGTATGTACTTAGTGAATCACTTAATCCTTAGTGCAAACAACAATAGCTGTCGACATATTTTGCGATTGTCGGATCGTTGAAATTTACAGAATCACACTACAGAAAACATTAATTTATATTCAATGAATTTTAGAAAACGTCAAATGATATTTAAGAATTGCGAACATAAAAACTGTTACATAAATAAACGCAATTTGATGAGAATGTTATTTGTTATATATAAATTTTCACAATTTTTTTGGATGAAAATTTGAAGTTTTTCAGAAAATAAAGAGAACAAATTATTTTATTTAAAATGTTTGGGACATCTGGTTTTTTGCGTTTGGCATCCCTAATTTGAATATTTATTATTATAAATTTATTCTCTATGTTTTCCAAATATGGCAATATTTTAATAAAAAAATTGAGAGAGTTTTTTTTTTTTTGGTTATTATTTTTTTACTCCATCCGACCTATATGGCCGCAATGAAGAAATATTTGGCCAGTTAAAAGAAACTATACATATAGCCACCCTTCACAACCATTACCTTTGCAATGGAGATTAGCAAAAAGTAAATTAAACGAGAAGTTATGTCATATAACCGGAAACGCATGCATATAGGTATATAACCTAAATGCATGCCGATCAGCAACCACGATGACCAAAAAGCAAACACCGAAATAAATCCGAAATAATAGAAAAGACGAAAACCAACCCAAAGAATTTGCTGAAATAATTTGGTATTAAGTTTAACAAATTGTTTACTATTTCATTTACATTTATTATCAAGACTCAAACCGAGGTGGAGGGTATCAAAGATTCGGCACAGCCGAATTTAACACTCTTACTTGTTTTTTAATAGGTACACAGAGAATATTTGTTTAAAAGAAACCAAAAATGTTGAGAAAATTTCGAAAACTTGTAAACTAAATTTCGCAAAGCAGTTGAATCTGCTATAAATTAAATTTTTCTATAAATTACAGACGTCACCTCCATTTGACGACATTATAGTTGTCTTTTATGCATTTTTTTTTTTTTAATTTTAAAAAATATCCATAAAATAAATTTTTTTAGTTTTTGGTAACATACCACTTAATAACCTTTGTTATTTGTTATCTTTTTAAGTTTTGATATATTTTTTTTTTTTTGGTTTTTAAAGAAATGGATTACTAATTTGATTTAATAATCTTCAAACTTATGGATAAAAGCGATTATATGTTCCTCACATTTTTTTTTTTTTAAATTTTCAGAATGTAAGATTTAAAATTTTAAAACAATATTTTAAATTTTACCATATTCTTCGTCAACTCAACTATTTTCACTTTTAGTCATTTTACCATATTCTTCGTCAACTCAACTATTTTCCCTTTTAGTCATTCATAAACGTATTCATACAAATTCTACACAAACCCATTTAATATCGCCATTGTGTTACGTCCATTGATTTCGATAAGTGTAGTACAACTAACACATGCTCATCGTATAATCGGCAGTGCACTAACGAGAAAAGGTTAGTTCGCCAGTGGACAGCAGCACAGTAAGGTCATATTCAACTGAAAGGTCGGGTCTCCACCATCAGTTCAATATAACTTATTAATTGCTACGGTATAATCACCCAAGATTGAAAGTTTGTGATACAGCATCAATCCAGTGAATTATACCCAGTGCAATGACTTGCACAATCAGTGACTCAACAACATAGTCTGGATCAATTGACAGTTTCTGGGTCTCCATCATTGATTGGACCAGACTTGTTATTTCGCAACCGGGACCATCACTGTCGGGTGGGGAGTTCCTACGTCCTCAACCAGGTGGTCATTACTTTTTTTGCGAGTGTCTGACTACACGAACCATCCCCGAAATTGAAAGAGTGTTCTACGCCATCAATTAGACGGGACCAGTCAGTGATTCGACGACACAGAGAACCGCCGACGGTACGACCCTTGATCACCACTGGTAAAAATCCATAGTGTAATCAGTTCGTGAATAAAGTTTATAACGTTTTACGAAAAGTGGTGCGTGTTTTATTTTCCCGTCGGTAAAAATAAATAAAGTTTGTTACGAACCCTGGGCAGGCTGAGAATGCCCCAGCTAAAGCGAAAATGTGTCGTTACATGCATCAGAACGCACTTGGTTTTTAGAGGGTTAAGGCTGAGACCGTTTGCAACCGCCCAATTTGAGATTCGTTTTAAATCATCATACATTGCAGTGGATTAATTGTCATTAGCATAAATTGAGAAAAGGAAGAGACCAAGAATAGAACCCTGTAGGACGCCTCTTGAAACAGGAAGAAACGCTGATGCTGTATTACTTATTTCTACGCATCGAACGCGATTTACTAAATAATATGATGTTGAGGAAAAGTGGATCATTTTCTTAAAACAAACAGTTGTGTTTGGCACGAAACCCGGATTGGCGGTCGGTGAGTAAGTTATTATTGTTTAAATATGACGTTATTTGACCATAAAGGAGTCGTTCAAATGCCTTTGACAAATAGGGTAAGATAGCAATTGGACGATATTCAGTGGCTGACTTCTTTACCGGAAGAATTTTAGCTTGTTTCCATCGTGCTCTTTGTGATTATTTTGTTAAAAATGTGTCTTATATATGGCAAACTTAAGGGGAGAAGCATTTTCAAAAAAGATATATAGTTGAACTTGAGTCTGTTTTAATTTCATTGAAATTGATTGAGTTCTTTTTAAGGAATACTAGGTCAAAGTTTAACTTTTAATTTTTTTTAACTTTTATAAGGGTTTTTTTATTTTTTTTTTTTTTTTATTTATTAAAAAAAATATCATATTTGGATTTTAATAATAATTTCAAGCATTTTTTGTAATAACGGGATTTTTTTAAATGTTTACACTCAAAAAATATTTATACAATTAAAACAAAAATGTAAAATCAACTGGAAATTTTGCTATTACTACAGAAAAATTTATCATTTTTTGCTGTCAAATTTGTTAATTTTTGCAAAATTAATCTGCTGAACATTAGCGCAATGATTCTGATTTTGATATGAAAATGTTTTTATTTTTAATCTTTCTTATTTATTATTAAAACATTTCATGTTATTTTAGATGCTGTTTCTGGAAAAAAATCTTCTTGCGGTATTGCCATCATTTGTATTGCCTAACCCTTGTTTTGGCTGATCTATAATCAATCCAAATTTTCGATATTCATCTTGAACTTCTCATCTTTTTGCTGGTTTCGTTGTTCCTTATTGATGCTGAAGACCCGAAATCAAAATCTTATCTGACTTTTATTAAGTGTTCCATAAGTCCTATTTTTGCATGTGATAATCCAAATTCATATGCATCGGTATTATCTAATGATTTTGTTGGGACTTGGCTTAATTGGCTTGATGATGCTTGGCATATAATGTAGCTGGATGCAGCCCTCGTGTTAGTCAAAGCCTGGCATACTTTTCCATCTATCACTGTCAGCATTAATTGGTAGCTTACTTCAATTTGCTGCCCATCTAACTGAAACTGTAATATCTGTAGTGTTGCAATCTGGGCCTTGATATCAGCAACTTCTTTGTTAATGGCATCATGAGTTTCTTTTTTGAATTCAAATTTGATTGGAGTGCAGTATTTCGTTGAAGATTGTGTCTCATTTTTCCAAATATCTTTTGCTTGCATTGTACTAGTCGAAGGCTCTGAATCTTTTTCAATCGAAATGGTACAAATGATACCATTAACATAACTGAGTCCGAAATATTTTCACGTACTACATGTTTGTATTGTTTTTGTCCCGAAGAACCAACACATCCCCATTTACAAAAAAGAATTAACTTTGTGTTTCTCATTTCCTTTTCTTGATTGTAGTAAGCGTTCGTCTGTATGATCAAGTAGAGATTGTAGTTGTACCTCTGCCAAAATTGGTGTGATTGTGATATGCTGAATACATATTTGAGCCTTTTTCAACCGCACACAATCTGAGCTGAATATGTTGCTGTTTTGTTAATTTCAAGTCCAAAAACTATGCTAATGCCTCCTCATTTGTGAACTGTCTTGCATCGCTCGGAGTTGGTATACTTTTAAGAATCCGTTTTGTTCTCTCTGGACTAGCTTTAACAACTTTTTCAATGATATCCACTTTTGTCAATTTTTTCTGTGATCGCAACTGATGTAGGAAAGATTCTTTTATATTTATACATCCAATTTCATCGTTAACATCTTTAAGTTTCCTCCTCTTAGGCCTATCGCTGCAGTTGTCGAATGATTTGCGTGGTCTTCCAGCCTTATCCTGCTTTGTAGTTTCTGAAGCGGCAGTAAGTTGGCTTTCTAACCAGTTTGCGTTATTATACCCTATACAACTATGTGGTTTGTGTATAATGACTTTGTGCTGCCGTTTGTAACTACAAAGAAATATTTGACCTAGACCCATATTTTATTATAACGATCGACTCAGAATCACTTTCCAAATATCACAATATATATTGCACGTGTAACAGTGCCCTAACGAATTGTGTAACAAATTCTGCGAAACGGATAAGAATTAGCATAATTTGTCCTAAAATAGTCAAAATGAATCCAAAAGATATGTTAATACATAAATTAGTTAAAAGAAACTCCAAGTCAGCATCACCGTTAAGAAGGCTGAATACAAAGGTAACACTCAGTATGATCCTCCTACTCTCAAGAGTTGGGAGCCTAATAAGCCTTAACCTATTAGTATATGATGGTAAGTCATCATAACTAAAACCTAAACCACTAAGACAGAATAGAAAAAACTTTTTCTCCATAGAATCAATTGCAAAATAGAGCCGTATAAAGCAGGTTAGTAACATATGGCGCCTCTTTGAACCCAGCCTTGGCGAACGCCAGAAATAATATCAACAATCTTATGTAGATTCAATATTTCGAAACAAAACCCTTTGAGTTACAAATGTAAGACACGATTCAATCCACAAAATAATAGATCAGGTAAGCCAATGAGTCTTAGTGTGAGAAATAAAATATTATGATCTCTCCCATCAAAATGTTTAGTAAAATCAGTTTACATCATATCCATCTGCTTCCCACGGGCAAACCCTTTGAAAGCATGAGTCGAATTTTCTAGAAGATCAGCAACTGTTGATTTAGATTTAAAAAAGCCATGTCGAAATAAAGGTATGGTCGACTATAGTTGATATACTAGTTTCTCCATTAGGAATAGGATTTAGCTTTGCTATTCCCATATAGGTAAGTACATTCGTCCTTCCACCTGACTTATACAGTGGTATAATAAATGAGTTCGTAAGTGTATCCACAATATTATTCATGGCATTAGCTACAACAGTTTGGATTGCCAATTCAAATTATACTCATTCATGTACTGCGATATCAACATTGCCAGGAAACTTTAATGTGGGAGAACAAAAGCAGCAGCTATATTGGATTTTTATGAGGATCCTGCAGAAACATCGAAACATATTTTCGCCAATATAATACGAATTACTAAAGAGAATGACTTAAAATTTCTACAAATATCTTCATATAGTGCTGACAATGCAGCCGTTAATTATGTAGTTTGCAATTACGTTTGTCAAAAATTGACAATGAAAATGAGCAAATAGTTAAGGAGAATTGCAATTGTCATATCATAAATAATTGCATTAAATAAGCTTTGAATGATTTGTCCATCGATATAGAAAATATTGTAATAAAAACATTTAATTAATTTTTCTCAACTGCTCTGACAACCGAAAAGCTCAATGTTGTGAATTCGCTCTTGCCGGCAGTTGTTCGTTTAATTTATAGTTGGCCTGCAGTTAAAATGTTTTTTTTGGGAACTTGTATCCCAAGAAATACCAGATTTTGAAATGTTAAATAAAGATGAGGAATGTTAAGGAGAAGGTCTATCAGAGGGTTTTATGTTTTTCAATCATAACATAATGCATGAATTTCATGCATGAATGCATCCATATTGGCTTTAGAAAACGATTCATGCACAATTTTGTATATTCATGGTATAACGACTAAGCTAATGAATGGCCTAAATCAGCGGACAAATGATTGTGTCTATGGTAGTAAAGCTAATGCTATCATAAAAAGTCTTCCTTTGAATGAAAAGGAAACTTTTGAATTTTTAGAAAATGTAAAATATTTAGCAAAGAGTTTATGATTTTGAACAAAAATATTTACAAATATCAAATTCAATTGATATATTGTATGCTGATTACTGCTGCCTTCGGGAATTTTTTAAAGAATTGCAAAAAGACATAACCATTGACAACATATCGGCACATTTCTGTAAAAATTGTGATAGAAAAGATGTAGAAAATCTGTATAAATTAATATCATTTGTATTTTCTATGCTTATTGCGAAAGTACATTCAGCATTTTAAAAAATTTTTACACCAAAGAATGAAATAGAATGTCGTTTGATCTCATAAAGGCAGAATTAATTATCAGACAAAATTTTGACGAAAATTCTAGAAATTTTCAGCAGTATTTATTAAGAACACAAAATATATGTGGCAAAATAAATAAGTTTAAACATTAATTTAAATGTTAAGATTTTTAGAAATGTCTAAGGTCATTTGTTTTCAAAATAAATAAAAGACTAGTTATTCATTATTCATCCGACGTTTCGTTGGCGTTGTGAATTAAATGTATTAAATTGGACAAAAAGACTATACATTAGTAAAATTATCCCTGAGGATGTTGGAAATCTCCAACGAAACGTCGGATGATTAATGAATAAATAGTCTTTTATTTATTTTGAAAACAAATAACCTTATAAGCCCACTTTATACATTTCTAAAAATCTATCAATTATGTATTTACCAAAAAGAAAAGGTCGATAAAACTAATAATCAATTAATTTAAATGTTATGCAATGAAGATACTATTATTTTAAATGTTTATTTTTGTTAACATTAGTTTAGTAATGTCTGAATTAAATGAAATTTAATTACTTGTTTTTGTTAGTAAAAAAAATTGTTCACGTATTAACACAATTGTTGTTTTAATTGTTTTACTTGAACTACCCTTTATATATCATCAAACTCTGCTAATGTACCAAATTTGTTTAAATTAAAACCAAATGAAAAAATACATATATAATTTTTTTGTTAATTTAACTGAATTTTAAATTGTCACGAAAAATTAATCTTTTCTTTAATGTCACATAAAATCAAGCTTTTTCTTCTGAATGTCAAGATTTTTGTCGATTTCGATCTGGCAAGCCTAATTCAGACGCATAATGCCATGATACGTTAGGAAATTTTAAATAACCAAGAATTACAAGTGAGTCGCCATGTTTCAGACAATTACTTACAGAGGAAATAGCATTAACATTCGCAGAGCATAGGGGATCAGCTATCAAAAGACAAATATTCCGTTAAGACGTTATATCAGCAAATGTAGACAGTTCCTTTTGGTAGTCTTAGCTTCTTAATAGAGGGTTAATAATTTTTAACTTCTAATGCTGTATTATTATTAATTTTTATTTTAATATATTTAATTCTGTCATATAAAATGTTCTTTGATCATGCTTGTATTTACCAGTATTATTAAATTTGTAATTAATGTGAAAAACATATTAATGATTATTACATTTGAATATGACCTTTTCCGAATGGGCTACTACTTATTAGCTTAATACAACATACTCGTCGTGTAATGTCATATCAAAGCGTATGCATCGAACCATAGGTCGACTGAATTTTTAAAAAGCAAACTGGAATTCTTTACTTTAAAATATATGTCGTATATTGTTACTCAAGCATATATAATAGTTTCATTTTCAATTAGGGATATTCACAACAAATGTCTTCGAAATCATAACTCAGTGGTTTTCTGGAATAACCGCGTATGTCCATTTTTGTCACTTTTGAGTTAACGATGCCAAATATAACAATTTTTAACGCTCTTTACATGTGTTTAATTTAAAAAAAAAATATTGACCATTTCTGAGTTTTTTCTTTAAATAACGACGTAACTTAAATGTTTATTAAATTAATTTTCAGCACTAACAACGTATGTCAACCTACGCTTGATCGCTGATAAATTATAGCGACATAGCGACACATAGCGACATACATTGTTATTAATGAACAAAAATGCAAAATAATATTGGATTATTTTTCAGTTTATAACCACTTATACAAACTATTGTGTTTATTTCTGTTATTTGTTGTCACTATTATTCTTGATACGTTGTTATGTTTTCACCCTAAGTCCCGTTAACTTTCTGTTGACGAAAAAAAATCAATTTTTCAAGCAACAACAACTTATGTCTAAATGTGTAGTTGCACTGGTAGTTTTCTTTTTCAAAGAAAACGACATTTGTAGACATAAGTTTTTTTTTCTGCATATACTTTAAGTGTAATTTACATATTGTTTTTTTCGTCCTGCTCTAGGATCTATTCCTCTCAAGATTTTTTACTCAAAATTTTTTATAAAGTATTTATTGCCCATATCTACTGGACTGTTAAATAAAAAGTCCTAAAAACTTTATATCGAGCCGATAATTTCAAATATAACGTTTTTTGGCTCTCCTGAACATTTTGATTTTATGACATACGCGATGAATCTAGAAAACCACGGCCTTTTGAAAATTTTGAATTTAAAGAATGAATTACACATGCTGACATTTATTAGACCGAAGGACCAAGGTATACTTTTCAAATCGAATATGAACAAGTAAAAGTGTTAAATTCGGCTGTGCCGAATCTTTGATGCCCTCCACCTCGGTTTGAGTATTGATGATAAATGTAAACAAAATATTGGAAAAATATGCATGCATTTCCTATATGCATACGTTTCCGGTTATATGACATAACTTCTCGTTTAATTTAGTTTTTGCTAATTAAATAGCTCGCCCCAACCTCCATTGCAAAGGTAATGGTTGTGTAGGGTGGCTATAAGCATTAAATCGTGCTTTTTTAGCTTTTAACTGGCTAAATATGACTTCATTGCTGCCATATAGGTCGGATGGAATAACAAAATAATAACCGAAAAAAGCTCTCTCAACTTTTTTTCAAAAAAATATTGTCATATTTGGAAAACATAGAGAATAAATTTATAATAATAAATAATTAAATTAGGGATGCCAAACGCAAAAAACCAAATATCGCAAAAATTTTAAATAAAATAATTTGTTATCATTATTTTCTGAAGAACTTCAAATATTCATCAAAAAAAATTGTGAAAATTTATATATAAATAACGTTCTCATCAAATTGCGTTTATTTATGTAACAATTTTTATGTTCGCAATTCTTAAATATCATTTCAGGTTTTATAAAATTCATTGAATTTAAATTAATGTTTTCTGTAGTCCGATTCTGTAAATTTCAACGATCCTACAATGGCAAAATATATCGACAGCTATTGTTGTTTGCACTAAGGATTAAGTGATTCACTAAGTACATACATCTGAACGACAGTCGACAAATCTATTTTTCTATTTATTTAAATTGTAAACGAGAGGCATCTCTGTCAAAATAAGCGAAAAACACAAAGAAGAATAGAAAAAACAAATTACTTCGTGTTTGACAGGATGATTTTATGTTTATGTTTAATATCTCTATTTTTTTTACTAATATTTCTGTTTATTTATTTGAAAATGAAATAATGAATTGAATATGCTATTTAATTTTTTTATTTATATAAAAAAGTTTTTTAATAGAAGCAAAATATTTTCACTATTTTATGATTTTTATTTATGTATGACGACATTTCAACCTAAAAATTTAAGTTTTTATCGATTGAATAAACAACATAAAAATGGTTGTCGTTTAGATAACAACAATAGCTGACTTTAACAATAGCGAATATCATTTAAAAATTTTACTGATAATTTTGCTTTTCTTTTTTTAACGATTCGTCTATCGTTAAAAGAAGTTATTGAAAAGCTATTAATTTCTCCTGCATGCCAATATTTTTTTTAATGTAAACATTTTTTAAATGTAAACATGTCTTCTAAATTTAAAATTATTATTTCCGACGTTTTGATATGATTTTCTGAAATTCAATTAATATTTTATAATTTATAATTGGAAATTTTAATTCCAGTTTTTAGAATTGATATTTTCTAAAATTTGAATGGAAAATTTAAAAAGTGCAATTTTGTATTTATGTGAATAATACTGCTTTAGTAATTATAAACAATTTTTAAAAATTAGATGTAGTCGCAATCAGATATTTTGTAGGTAAAGCAGAATAATAATTCTATATAACTATGTAGAACTGTTTTGAAAGCAAAAAACTCATAGATGAACTCTATTTTGTAAAGACAACAAAAAGTTAGTATGCCAAACATATGTATGTTCATATTTGTAAAATAATAATGAAAAAACGTATGAAATAATAAAAGACCAGCCCGTGTATACTCTTAACATTGTGATGTATGATATCTATTTGAAAATATTGACATTCATGTTAAAATAGAAATAACTATCGCAAAGCTAATTAGAACAAAAATTGTGGCGCCATCTACTGTGGCATAGTCACGCTGAGCAAAATGAAGTGTAACTCTGTTAATGCAAAAGAAATGTATTTTCCCCACAACAAAATATTGCAGAATTTTATGTAAATAAAATAATAAACCGATTTATTTCTAACATGCAGTTATTATGGATATACATATGTAGAATATATGTATATTATTTGTATTATTTAATATGTGTATGTATGTATATGTAAATATTACACACAAAAAATACAACATCAAACGTTATTTTTGTGTTTTTCTCTTTAAATAAATTAATATATAAAAATTTTTTTTGCTAAATTTACATTGTTTTTTTATTAACAACTAGGTATATATTTTAGCATTATTTGCTTTAGATGCTGGTGAATTTTTACTCCCTTTATATTTACTCGTAGTGTCTGCTTGCCGAAAAAATTTTGGATCGATTTTAACCCCTTTCCCGTGACCCAATCGATCTGAAACTTTGCAGGCGGGCTCGTGGCAATGACAGAAATGATCCAGTAATTTTTTTTTAGTGATGCCAAAACAATAGAAACTTTTAAATTTTTCTACCAGAGTTGATAAAAAAAATGTACAAAGGGTTAGTTTTGATTATATTATTACCACAACGACCACAAAAACAACAAGTCCAGCTATGACAACAATACAACATTTAGAATAACAACAAGAACAATATAGAAACATCATATTTTTCATTTTTTTTTTTTACTTTTTTAGAGATTTTCCTGGACCTGTTAAACCGATTTTAATGATTTTTGAAATAGAAATCTTCCCATGAATTTGTTGAATCATTCTCACTAAAAATGATCACCTTAGCTATCCTATTGAGGGCGTGATCGTGACAAGAACAACATAGAAAATTATATTTTGTCAAGACTTTTTTTAGTTCTTTATTCAAATCTCGGGCCCTAATTGACCGATTTGGACGATTTCAAATAGCAAACTTCTCAGGATGTTAGCGAATCATTTTTTATGTCAACGAGCACGCTAGCTGCCCGATTGATGCCGTCATCGTGATTTCCACTTCTTCGTGATGAAAACGTCCGTTGAAACCATATACTATGATGTATTCATTTCAATCTTGTCCAAAATAAAAAAAAAAATCTATACAACTTTAGTCCCTGAGATAAAAATATTCCTTCCTCAATGTTTTTGAAATCATAACTATCGAGGGTCCTTTTGAAAATTTCTAATTTAAAGAATTAATTACACATGCTGACATTTTTTATACCCGAGGACCAAGGTATACTTTTCAAATTAAATATGAAAAAACACTTTTTTCCGAATTTGGAACTTACATTTAAACAAAACTTGTTAAGACACCTGAAAGTTTTGTTCTTCTTTTTAAAAAACGATATATAAAATTATCTAGCCATCTTACTTTTTCGTGGTGAAAACGTCCTGAAACCATATACTATGATGTATTCATATCAGTCTAGTCCAAAATAAAAAAAAAATCAATAAAACTTTAGTCCCTGAGATAAAAATATTCCTTCCTCAATGTTTTTAATTTGCTGAATCCGAATCTGATTCCGAATTACTCTAGCACATTGCTCCTAGCGTTAAAAATGCAGAACATATTGCCATATTTGTTTGGCTTTCTCGAGAAACTGACGTGCTGGTGCGATTCTTAATTCAGGTTCGGATACAGAGCGCTTCAGAACTTTAGGAAAGTAAAATATGGTTTCAGGGAATAATTATTTTTTTATTTTTGGGGTATATTAATATGAAAATGCCAAAATTAGTAATTTGAGTAAGAAGTGTGTTGAAGGAAAGAGTACTAGTTTCAGAAAATATTTATTTACTTATGGGCCTATTATATCAAGGATATTCATTAATTTGTTAAAGCCAAAATATAATGCATTTGTTTCATGTTGTGAAAGTGCTCTGAATACCCTTACTATTATTATTACTTCGTGTTGCTATACTTACTACTTATTTATACTAAAAAAATGTTTAAACGTATTTATTTAGAAAATGTTATACGTTTTTTTTTTCTATTTCGTCTTTATTTTATAATTTCAAAATAAAAATAAGAAATGTACAGTAAGAGGCTAAAAGGTTAACTTCTAAATATTAATAGATTTTTTTTTTCATTATTGTTGTTGTTTTAATAAACCATTTCGTTTTCTAGTTGACATCGTATGTACGGACATTCGAGTATCATCGTCGTCATCGCTACCAAACCATACTACGAATACCGTTGATCAGTAATCAACTTAAGCAACAATAACATCGAAATACGAATATCATTATCAAGGCGAGAATTTAACGTTTGAACAAAATTAGAAGACTTAAAATACAAATAAATTATAGCACAATTTTATTGTATTTGTTAGTTGTTCCTACCCCAAATAACATCGTCATTCATAAAAAAATGGTAAGTTAATTTCAAGATATATGTATGTTTACTAAGCATTCCTCTTCTTTTAATAAGTTCAAATAACATGTTTTTTTTTTTAAATTATATTTGTTATTATATTTTACATATAATTTTCCAAAAATATATAAATAATAAAAATTCAATCCAGTGTAAATTAGTGGTATAAATAAAATTTAAATATAAATTTAAATAAAAATTTTATACGTATCGTTAAATAAATATAAATCAAACTTCTTTAAAAATGAAGCTGATAGAATTCTTGATTTGTTTTTTGTATCAACTGTATTAAGAACATTCGTAAAATGTATCTAAGCCCCTTATCTAAGAACAAAGTGCATCACAAGGCAATGGTAATAGATTTTTAGTTTTATATTTTCGAAAAAGATGCTTCTTGTTGCACCCAATATTAGTATATCTTAAAATGTAATTAATTATCCAGCATTATATTATTTTTCGCATCTGTTGACTGGGTATAATGACTTTGTGCTGCTGTTTGTAACCATCAAAAATTTTTCACCAAGACCAATCTTTTATTATACCGATCGAATCAGAATCACTATCTGATTCGATTTAACGATGTCCGTCCGTCCGTCCGTCTGTGTGTCCATGAAAAACTTGTAATCAAACTGCAGGTCGCAAATATGAACATATTTTGATGAAATTTGGTATCTAAGCTTCTATCAGCCATAGAATGAAGGCTATTGAAATTGGTGGGAATCGGTCCATGTTCAGACCTAGCCCTCATACAAATGACCCCTATGAAATCGACATAAATTGCCATAAGATCCAAATTGTCGTATAGATCTTAGTCAAATTGGGTTTGTATGCGTTTATTACATCAATCAATGAGTAGTCCAAAAATGATCCCTATGGGACAAGTCTTGGTCATAGGCCCCATATAAAGCTGCTTCCCGATCTTCACTGAAATCTATCAAAAAACAAGTGAGAAAATTATAGTCGGTCTAGACCGACTATACGATACCCTATACCATTGTTTAGAGACCCTATCTCTTCGGTCCAACTAACTGGATATAGAAAATAAGCATAAACCAAATTTGAGTGGCATAGTTAGTAGTTTTGCAGATATAAAAAGTCAATATCGGAAGCTATATTTATATGGGGACTAGGTCGAAAAATGGACCGATCCTGACTATATTTGGTGAAGTCACTTAGACTTTGAAAAAATATATATAAAAACAAAATTTGAGAAGAATCAGTGCTATATTTTTGTTTTTTGATAGATTTAAGTGAAGATCGGGAAGCAGCTCTATATCGGGCCTATGACTAAGAGTTGTCCAACAGGGATCATTTTTGGACTACTGACTAAGATTTGTATGATAATTTGGATCTTATGGCAATATATGTTGATTTCATAGGGGTCATTTGTATGGGGGCTAGGTCTGAACATGGACCGATTGTCACCAATTTCAATAGCATTCATCCTATGGCCAATCAAAGCTTACATACCAAATTTCATTAAAATATATTCATATATGCGACCTGGAGTTTGATTAAAATGTTTACATGGACACACAGACGGACGGACGGACGGACATCGTTAAATCGAATCAGACTGTGATTCTGATTCGATCGGTATAATTAAAGATGGGTCTAGGTCAAATATTTTTGGTAGTTACAAACAGCACCACAAAGTCATTATACCCAAACCACATAGTGGTATGGGTATAACAAAAATATTGCGCTGGTTCTTCTCAAATTTTGTTTATATATATTTCATAATAAAAGAGACTTTACCAAACATGGTCAGGATCGGTCCATTTTTGGGCCTAGTCCCCATATAGATATAGCATCCGATATAAACTTTTTCATATCTGCAGCCAAAAAAATTAATAAAAATCCCACTGAAATTTGCTTATTATGCTTATTTTCTATGTCCAGTTAGTTGGGCCTATGAGATAAGGTCTCTAAACGCATGGTATAGGGTATCATATAGTCGGTCTAGACCGACTTTAATTTTCTTACTTGTTTTGTATTGAAATGATGCTGATCGAAAACTTAAATTTTTATACCTATGTGTTGAGGATATAATGCGTTTGTGATAATGTTTGTAACTACCAAAATATATTTAACCTAGACCCACCTTTTATTGTCCGAACGACACAAAATCAATTTCTGAGTCACTTTCTAGTCGCAAATATGAATCTATTTTGTTGAAATTTAATATACAAGCTTTAATCAAGCATAGGATGAACGCTATTTACATACGTCGCACAGTGGCGCCTGTAGAACAAGTGAGGTTGCAAAAACAAAAATTTCATGTGCCCCTAAAAAATTTTGAATAAACCTATTTTACCGGAAATTGTCCAACGATTTCAAATATGCTACTCTTATTACAATGAGATTTTTGGTTCAGAACATATAGCCCTTCAAATTTGACTGATTTTCAGTGTTCAAAAAACCAGACCATTTTTAGGTAATTTGTTCTGCTTTCAGATACAGTATCTCGAAAACAAGGTAATGGATCATCATTCTTTTTATTGATAGATCTATTTATTAAGAAAAGAATAAAAAAATTTCACTGTTTGCTTAGTGTTTGTCCAGGTAAATCGATATTTACCAAATATCCTTTTTTTTCATATTTCTCAACTTTGATGGAAAATAAAAAAAACTATAACTTTCTATATTTGCCACATTTTCAAAATAAGTTCTTTGATTATTCCTTTACCTAATGTAAAAATTTCCAGCTGCCCGTCCTTGCCCCACTTTTTGGTAGAGGTCAAATTTTTAAAAAAGACATATAACCCATTCTTATTGTTATTGTTTTGTTCGTCATTGTTAAGATATATGATTTTTGTTTTTCATTCTGTAATGTTTACCTGAGATACTCTGTCAAATTCTGCTCCCTAAATTCAGCTGCAGATGCAATTTATGACATATAGCCGTGAAGACCCACTCTTCTTGTTTTTGTTTCGTTCCTTATTGTTAACATATATGATTTTAGTTTTTCATTCTGTAATGCTTACCTGAGATTCTCTGTCAAATTCTGCTCCCTAAATTCAGGTGCAGATACTATTTATGACATATAACCGTGAAAATCCATTCTTATTGTTATGGAATGAATATGAATATGGAATATCACCATTGCACGCAAGAATAAGGTGTATGGAGTTCATGTTAAAATTAGCGTATACGCTGCCACAAGAGGAACACTTTGATGAAAATACATCAAACAAAGATCAGGAAAGGATCAGAAAGAATCGAATACAGGAATCGCTTTTCAAACAACTTGGACTAAAAGTAGACTTCCCGAGGTACGGATACGGAATCTCAAATGCTGGAAACACTTCGAGAATTTTTGATGAGGCCGTAACTCGAATCACTGGAATAAACAATCAAATCGTTAAGAGATTGGGAATGATCTTGAATGTTTTAAACTGCAAGGAAAAAGTTGATTCTGAAAAATGTGGAGAATATGCTTCAGAAACTGTATCACTTTTAGCAGAATTATTTCCATAGAAAAAGTTGATCCGACAGTTCACAAAATATTGTCGCATGGCAAAGATATAATTGAATGTGCTTTCTGAAGAAGCACAGGAGTCCCTAAACAAATGTTATAAAAAAATATAGATTGCTGAACACTTTCAAATAATCAAGTGTGAGACAAAATTAGCACCTCTTCAACTTGTTAGCAGCATCTTCCGATCCACTTATTTCATCACTACGACATGTAAAGTCACGAAAAGAGTTAGAAAATAATTATAGTTAAGAAATTATTAGTCTTTTACGGATTGTGAGCAATATTTTTCTAAAAATTTAAAAATAAATTTTAAAAAAAATTTTTTTATTAAATCTTTCCTGGAATAATTTTAAATCACAAAAAGAAAAATCAAATATTTAAAAAAATATTTTAGTTTACTTCCCCTAAAATTAATTTTTCCACAGATTGCAAGTTTGCTAACCCATAAGTAGGCACCTAAAATGCGTAGAACCCTTTTCACACACACATTTCATAGGTTGAACAATTATCTATAATATTTTTTGATTATTTTATTTGGTTCAAAAGTTATGATTTTTGCAACGAAAAATATCAAATGGCGCCACTGAGCGTAGCACAGTGGCTGATATTTTGATTTCATTGGCCAAAAGTCAAATTTTTTTTGTTACCGATTTTTAAAATTTTAACGTAATTTTGTAGATAATATACCCAGATTAAGATAGCCAAAAAATTAGTTTAAACTATTGCTAATTGTGGGCGTGGCATGCTGTCAAACTCAACTGTTTTTTATAATTTTAGAAAAAGACGATCTTTTTTGTTTTTTTTTTATCAAAAATAAATGGTTACTACTTGCAAGTTATCATCGATAATGACCAGCGGTCTTTTTTAAAACGTTGGCAGGATTGCAGTCTTTAGTTGTTGTAAGCGGTCACAACCCTACCGTTTAATATTAGGGTGTTCTGAAATATTTATTAAACTACTATATTTGTGTCAAATTTCAACTTTAGTGGAATAGAACTTCTAGGGAACAAAAGGGAGCCAGAAACGTATGCCACACTGAGAAAGGTGAAAGTGTCCTCTTTAACCCTATATATTCTCGCACCCGCCACGACCCACCGGTAGAACACTTTTTTTCATTTTAATGAAAGTACTCAAAAAAATTTCAAATTACGGTAATTTCAACAGCGCTATAAATATACAATGGTGTGTTAAATTTGTGCTTTAGTTATATTATAGCTTATAATGTTCATTATTTGTTCTATTACCAGTAATGATATCTGCTTACAAAATACACCACCCTTTTGATATATGTAAGTAGGAATGTCAATACACAGAGGATGTAATTCATTTCTAACCTGTGTTTTTTTATTATCATACATTTTTATACCTTTTTATTTTACCTAACAATGCACTAATGCAAGTAGTAAAGAAAATACACATAGGTAATTCACTTTTATAGTGGGTTATTTATATATTATTTTAGGTAGTAATGCACTAATGCCATTTTCTTACCTTTTTATTTTACCTAGAAACATAGTATGATGGCTTATGAAAAGGTTTAAAAGAAAGTAACATTTGAATACAAACTCAATTGCTATAAAATATTTCAGCAATAACAGTTGCAACTAAAAATATTCAAAAACCAGTAAGAGTGTTAAATTCGGCTGTGCCGAAAATTTGATACCTTCCACCTCGGTTTGAGTATTGATAATAAATGTAAACAAAATATTTGAAAAAGTAAACAATTTGTTAAACTTAATATCAAATTATTTCAGCAAATTCTTTGGGTTGATCCGCTTAACAGATGATTATTGTTTATTTCAAGAGTTGGTCTATAAAGCTCTCTCACATTAGTAATTCGCTCTCTAACG
The DNA here is from genome assembly GCA_963682025.1 of Cordilura impudica. Classification (NCBI taxonomy): domain Eukaryota; kingdom Metazoa; phylum Arthropoda; class Insecta; order Diptera; family Scathophagidae; genus Cordilura; species Cordilura impudica. Next base: position 219,695,340 of record OY821520.1, read on the forward strand.
AGGAAATATCGTTTTCGTCTTTTCTATGATTTCGGATAAACGAAAACACGTTTCGGTGTTTGCTTGTTGGTCATCGTGGTTGCTGACCGGCAAGCATTTTGGTTATATACCTTTATGCATGCGTTTCCGGTTATATGATATAACCTCTCGTTTAATTTAGTTTAACCAAAGAAAAAACCAAAGAAAAACTCTCTCAATTTTTTTTTCAAATATTGCCATATTTGGAAAACATAGATAGTTACATTTTTTTTATATATTAAAAGCGAGTTTTAACTATTAGATTTTGTGGTAACACAAATTAACACAATACAATACAAAATCTAACCCAGTGATGCCAACTTTTGATTTTGAATTAAATTATGTTAATAAAATATATTTTCATTTATTGACTCCAAATACTACTACCTGGGAATTATAATCGAACTTAAATTTTGTGAGTTTTACTTTGAATACCATGAAGTCAAATTTTGAAGTCATCATGAACACTGGTTCAAATTAGGGATGCTAAACGCAAAAAACCAAATGTCCCAAAAATTTTAAATAAAATAATTTGTTAACTTTATTTTCTGAAAAACTTCAAATTTCCATCCAAAAAAGTTTTTAAAAATAATATATAAATAACATTCTAATCAAATTGCGCTTTATTTATGGAACACTTTTTATGTTCGCAATTTTTAAATATCATTTGAGGTTTTCTAAACTTCATTGAATTTAAATTAATGTTTTCTTAATGTTTCCTGAATCGCAATATTTTTTTTTATTTCAGTTGATTTTTTAAATTTAAATATATTTGATGTTTTTGAATTTCAAATTGTGTTTAAAGAATAAAATTTATATTTTAAAAATTCAATTGATGTCTTCTAAATTTCAAGTTATTATTTCCGACGTTTTAATATGATTTTCTGAAATTCAATTGATATTTTCTAATTTATAAGTGGAAAGCTGAATTCCAGTTTTTAGAATTGATTACTTTCTTAACCCTGGAAAGCTACTCTTCATTTTAGTACATTAAAGTTACTCTTCGTCGAATCGACGAACAATTTTTTAAAAAAAATTCTAGCTGCACGATTTTTAAAGTAAAAAATAAACAAAAAATTTTTTTAGGTAAAGGTTTTATTAAAATATAAAGAAAAAAATAATATATAAAAATAAAAATTATTTTTCAGTCTTAAAATTCGATACGAATTTGGTCTCTTTTTTTTTGGTTTTTTTAAATTAATTAATTTTTTAAAACAACAAAAACTTAAACGAAAAAATAAAAATGACTTATTTCATACACAACCTTTAAAAATAATGAGTCAAAAAATATAAAAGTAAAAACATTATCAGTTTTTAACTTTGTTTTATGCATGAGGCACAAAGTTCAACTTTGTGTTCACCACAGATGCTTTTCTTGCATATATTGCATGTAGTTTTTGTCATTCTGCGTTTGCTATATGGGCAGAGGTGACAAATTTTACGCTTATTTTGTCCTTTATTAACATTTTCACACTCTTGCGTATTTAGTATTATATTTTTAATATTTTCTTTAATTGAGGTCTGCAAGGTAGGTGTCTCGAGTCTGCCTTTCAAATAAGGAGCCACGAGTGATTCGTGTAGATCTTTCAGGTACTGTCGCCGGTTTTTGGGTTTCTGACCTTTAAGGAACATATTATGGGTATATATGACGTAGCTGTTTACAAAAGTAATATTAAGAATTCCAAAAAAAAAGACACATTGGCCACCTGTTGGTTTTTCGAGAACACGAGACAATGCTGCACATTTGATCCAAAGTGTCCACCCCGCCTTTCGTCTGATTATAAAATTCCACCATGTGGGGTTTTCCCGTTTTAGGATTTATGCTTCCTTCTTCATCGCAGCTTGACAAGAGATGTACAAGTTTGTTTGGTTTGGGCTTGTAAGATAATAAAGTTAGTTCCTTGTCGTAACAAAACATGGATGTTCCAGCTCTCCGGCCTTTTACATTGCCCATTTCCTTCGGAATTTCTCTTTTGTTTGACCGTAAAGTACCAACAAGGGTCAATTTATAAGGTTCCAGAAGCAGTGATTTTGCAAGGGAAACCGATGTGAACCAGTTATCCATAGTAATATTGCGATTCGTTCCGTGAACAGTTTTCGTCAGCTCTTTTACGTAATGTTCTCCCAGAGAAGTTGCTGTTGGATTAGAGCCCTTTCCCAGATATGGGCTAGCATCTAACATATATTTTGTACCACTATCGCAAACCATTAGCAACTTTATCCCATACTTAGCTGGCTTATTTGGGATATACATTCGAAATGAACAATGTCCTCTGAAAGCCAGTAGCTGCTCATCAATTGTTAAATATAAGCCGGGTACGTAGTTTTGGCGGCATTTTTCGATAAAAAGATCCCAAACTTTTCTTATCGGAGCAAATTTATCATTACTTATAGTCATTCTTACACTTTTGTCATCAAAGCGAAGGCACGACAACAAAAATTTGAACCGCATTTTACCCATGGTAGACAAGTAGCGCGAGCCGCAATATGTGGGATCAAAAAGTTGGTCTGCTGTAAGGTGGTTATCTTTCTTAATGGCCGTAAGAACTAGAAGGCCTAGAAGAGCATATATTTCAGAGGCATCAGTGGTACCCATTTGCGAATTAAATTTTGAACGGCTCTGTATCTCGATGTTTGTCCACTGCACAATCTCATCAATAATTTCAGAAGTGATGAATAATTTAAAACATTCAAGAGGGTCTTCCACTCCTTTACATTCTCGTTGCGGACCCCTAGCCTTGTGGACATAGCTCCTAGCCCGACGATGTGATTTTCCTTTTTTCGTGCACCATTTATGAAAATTTTTTCCGCGCAGATTTGTTTTTGAAAACTCAATGATATTAATTTTTGAGCGAAGCACGTTGAGTGGTATGTCATCTTCATCTGAAAATTCTTCATCGGAACACTCCGACGACATTGGTACGTCATCTTCAGCGACGCGTGTCTGCTCTGCATCTAAATCACTGTTTTCGTCACTTTCGTAGCTGTCGTCATCTTCTTCCTCTGAATCATCCAAGAAATTTAAATCGTCGTCGTCACAATTTTGTAAAAACTTTTCAATGTCAGCGTCTGTTAGTAGTTTTTTAGAGCTCATTATATATTCTACAAAAAAAAAATTGTTTTAAACAACAATAAATGGTTTAAAATAATATATTTTGTAATAATATTAACACAACTAATGCAAAATAATAAAACAACAGAACAAAATAAAACAAGAAACTTATTTCCCTATAAACGCAAAAAGTTACTCTAAAGTTACTCTTCGTCGTTGCGACGAGTACATACCTGTGATTTTCAACTTTAGAGAAATGAGTATCCAGCGTACGTCCGCTAACTGCAAGCTTTCTTCACCAACTAACGTTGTTGGCAAAAAGAGCGTAATTTGAACACACATAAAAAAGTTATATTATAGAGAGTAAATGAGCTTCGTCGATTCGACGAACAGTAACCGTCCAGGGTTAAATTCGAATGGAAATGTTAATAGGTGCAATTTTGTATATATGTGAATAATAATGCTTTAGTAATTATAAACAATTTTTAAAAATTATATGTAATCGCAATCAGATGTTTTGTAGGTAAAGCAGAATAATAACTTTATATAACTATGTAGAACTGTTTTGAAAGCAAAAAATCGTTGCTTCTTCTTTACTCACCTCTGTGTATACTTTTAACATTGTTGTGTTTGATATCCAATTGAAAATGTTGACATTCTTGTTAAAATAGAAATAACTATTGCAAAGCTAATTAGAACAAAAGTTGTTGCGTCATCTACTGTGGCATAGTCACAATGAGCAAAATAAAGTGTTAATGCAAAATAAATGTATTTTCCATAAAACAAAATATTGCAAAATTTTATGTAATAATATACCGATTTATTTCTAACTTGCGGTTATTATGGATATACATACATATATAGAATATATATATATTATTTTATTATTTAATATATGTATGTATGTATATGTATGTAAATATTACGCACAAAATATACAATATCAATAGTTATTGTTGTTTTTTATACCCTCCTCACGTCAGTGGAAAAACTAATTTCCGACCCCATAAAGTATATATATTCCTGATTATTATCACAGCTCGAGTCGATATAGCGATGTCCGTCTGTCTGTTGAAATCACGCTCATTCACAAAAAAGCCATATAACTGATTAAGGTTACAATAATATCATTTTCCATAACTCCCAGCAGGTTGGTATTGAAAATGGGTTAAATCGGGCATCATTGCGATTAGATAAAAAAAACATAAAAACCAGTGTGTTTGTTGTAATAGTTTGGTGGTTGAACATAATAAGTGTACAATAACATAATATGCCACAAAAAAATTATGCATATATAATGCCTGGTTTTCATTATGTCATTTTCAATGGCAATTGTTATCAATTACTGTCAGTTGTATGAAAACGGGTTTTAATGTCTTGTCATTTACAACCCCTGGCAACATTTGACATCTGAAATGAAATTGCCAGCATGTTGGCAATTTGTTTGTGTTTGACAGCCGTATTTTTTGTTCGTTTATAAGATGTAATGAATACGTAATGAATAGAAAATTACGAGATGTCAGTTGAGTCAATTATTTGTTGTCAGCTTATATGACATAGTGAAAACCAGGCATTAACAATACCGAGAACACAATAACATAGCTCATGTTAGTAGTATTGCCACATATTTTTTTATCGTTATCACGTATAATAAAAAAAATCGGCAATATTAAAGAAAAAATGAAAACGAAAAATGGAAAATGAAAAATGGAAAATTAATAACGGAAAATGTAAAATAGAAAATGAAAAATGGAGAATAGAAAATGAAAAATGGAAAATGAAAAAAGAAAATTGAAAAATGAAAAATGACAAATGGAAAATAGAAAACGAATTATGAAGAATGGAAAATGGAAAATGAAAAATGGAAAAAGAAAAACGGAAAATGGAAAACGAAATATGTAAAATGGAAAATAGAAAATGAAAAATGGAGAATAGAAAATAGAAAATGAAAAACGGAAAATGAAAAATTGAGAAATGAAAAATGGAAAATGAAAAATGGAAAACGCAAAATGGAAAATGAAAAATGGAAAATGAAAATTGAATAATGAAAAATGAAAAATGGAAAATGAAAATTGAATAATGAAAAATGAAAAGTGGAAAACGCAAAATGGAAAATGAAAAATGGAAAATGAAAATTGAATAATGAAAAATGAAAAGTGGAAAACGCAAAATGGAAAATGGAAAATGGGAAATGGAAAACGCAAAATGAAAAATGGAAAATGAAAACTGAAAAACTAAAAATGGAAAATGAAAAATTAAAATTGAAAAATGGAAAATGAAAAACGGAAAATGGAAAATTAAAATTGAAAAATGGAAAATGGAGAATGAAAACTGAAAAATTAAAAATGGAAAATGAAAAATTGAAAATGAACATTGAAAATTGAAAAATGGAAAATGGGAATTTGAAAAATGAAGAATGGAAAAATGAAAAATGGAATATGAAAATTGAAAAATGAAAAACGGAAAATGGAAAATGAAAACTGAAAAATGACACATGGAAAATTGAAAATTGAAAAATGAAAAATAAAAAATGAAAAATGGAAAATGAAAATTTAAAAATGAAAAATGGAAAACGAAAATTGAGAAATGAAAATTGAAAAATGAAAAATGGAAAACTAAAATTGAAAATAAATAACATTGGCCTTATTGAATCAATTATTCGAAATTTTACAATTCTGATACTAAACTGCTAATCAGTAACCTCAAATAAATCCGATAATATTGCAAAAATGGTCCGCCATATTAGATCCACCATTTCGGATTTTTAAAATCTAATACAAGATTCGTAATCAGCGACCCAAAAAACCCCCCGAGTAATGAGTTTCAAGCCATAAAAGTGTTCAGACGTATCAAAATCAACTTGTTTACTTGAAAGTCGTTTGCTCCAAAACTTATTTTCTGACCGTAGGACCCTTTTAACTTTCTTTGTCACATATATTGTTATAACTTCCACTCCGCTGTGCAGAGGGTATAGAGTGGATGACAATACATTGGAAACGTTTACAAAATTCTGAATTATGTTTTTTTTGCGACATCACTCGCTGGTATATTCTCTATCGAAAGATAACAAACTTGTTAAAAAAAAAAAAACTGCAATTAAAAATACAATAAATAAAGGTAACTTTTAAGCTTCTGTACTAGGGTAGATTAAAACAATAAAAATCGAATTTGCAAGAAAATATATAAAGTCTTCACCGTTATTTAAATATTTATAGTTTCTGACGTTTTCTTTCAACTAAAGTAGTAGAAGACTTTACTTCTGGTCCTAAGCAAAACAAAATTTGTGAGAAATGTTCTATGAACAAATCCATAATTTCGAAAATTATCAAGAAATATCGTGAAAGAGGTACGGTGACGATTCAAATTTGGCACAGAAGTCCCCGTAAAACGAGTCAAAGCCAGCAATTTTTAACAATTCTAACAATCTGAGACTTAAACAAATACAAACAAATAACAACTCAACTGGTCGAATCATATTAATTCTCAAATCAAATTTGGGAAAAATCTGTGCAATATATTTGTTTTTTATAGATTTAAATAAAGATCGGGAAGAAGCTTTTTTATGGTAAGCAGTCCGACAGGATTTATTTTTTGACTACTGATTAACACACAAACCAAAAATGACCGAGATAACGATATATGATAATTTGGATCCTATGGCAATTTAAGTCAATCTCATAGGGGTCATTTGTATGGACACTAGGTCTAAACAAACATCGGCTTTCACCTGTTACAGAAGCGTTTGCTCTATTGCCGATAAAGGCTTACATACCAAATTTGGCCAAAATATATTCATATAGTTCCTACAAACTGACGGACGGACGGATGGACGCTCGGATGAATATCGCTAAATCGATGCAGATAATGATTCTCATTATACACTGACGAGCAATTGAGGCTGATTTTAAATGTTATCGTTCTGTGAATAAGCCACTAATATCGCAGATAAATCGTCTGGCTCCCATAAATTTTGTTAAAGAATACATGAATGAAAAATGGAAAATGAAAATTGAAAATTGAAAAATCAAAAATGGAAAATGAAAATTGAAAAATGGCAAATGGAAAATGAAAATTGAAAAATGAAAAATGAAAATTGAAAAATTAAAAATGGAAAATGAAAAATGTAAATTGGAAAATTATAATTGAAAAATGAAAAATGGAAAATGAAAATTGAAAAATTAAAAATTAAAAATTAAAAATTAAAAATTAAAAATTCAAAATTAAAAATTAAAAATTAAAAAATAAAAATTAAAAATTGAAAATTAAAAATTAAAAATTAAAAATTAAAAATTAAAAATTAAAAATTAAAAATTAAAAATTAAAAATTAAAAATTAAAAATTAAAAATTAAAAATTAAAAATTAAAAATTAAAAATTAAAAATTAAAAATTAAAAATTAAAGATTAAAAATTAAAAGTTAAAAATTAAACAATAAAAATTAAAAATTAAAAATTAAAAATTAAAAATTAAAAATTAAAAATTAAAAATTAAAAATTAAAAATTGAAAATTAAAAATTAAAAATTAAAAATTAAAAATTAAAAATTAAAAATTAAAAATTAAAAATTAAAAATTAAAAATTAAAAATTAAAAATTAAAAATTAAAAATTAAAAATTAAAAATTAAAAATTAGAAATTAAAAATTAAAAATTAAAAATTAAAAATTAAAAATTAAAAATTAAAAATTAAAAATTAAAAATTAAAAATTAAAAATTAGAAATTAAAAATTAAAAATTAAAAATTAAAAATTAAAAATTAAAAATTAAAAATTAAAAATTAAAAATTAAAAATTAAAAATTAAAAATTAAAAATTAAAAATTAAAAATTAAAAATTAAAAATTAAAAATTAAAAATTAAAAATTAAAAATTAAAAATTAAAAATTAAAAATTAAAAATTAAAAATTAAAAATTAAAAATTAAAAAAAAAATTAAAAATTAAAAATTAAAAATTAAAAATTAAAAATTAAAAATTAAAAATTAAAAATTAAAAATTAAAAATTAAAAATTAAAAATTAAAAATTAAAAATTAAAAATTAAAAATTAAAAATTAAAAATTAAAAATTAAAAATTAAAAATTAAAAATTAAAATTAAAAATTAAAAATTAAAAATTAAAAATAAAAATTAAAAATTAAAAATTAAAAATTAAAAATTAAAAATTAAAAATTAAAAATTAAAAATTAAAAAAATTAAAAATTAAAAATTAAAAATTAAAATTAAAAATTAAAAATTAAAAATTAAAAATTAAAAATTAAAAATTAAAAATTAAAAATTAAAAATTAAAAATTAAAAATTAAAAATTAAAAATTAAAAATTAAAAATTAAAAATTAAAAATTAAAAATTAAAATTAAAAATTAAAAATTAAAAATTAAAAATTAAAAATTAAAAATTAAAAATTAAAAATTAAAAATTAAAAATTAAAAATTAAAAATTAAAAATTAAAAATTAAAAATTAAAAATTAAAAATTAAAAATTAAAAATTAAAAATTAAAAATTAACAATTAAAAATTAAAAATTAAAAATTAAAGATTAAAAATTAAAAGTTAAAAATTAAACAATAAAAATTAAAAATTAAAAATTAAAAATTAAAAATTAAAAATTAAAAATTAAAAATTAAAAATTAAAAATTAAAAATTAAAAATTAAAAATTAAAAATTAAAAATTAAAAATTAAAAATTAAAAATTAAAAATTAAAAATTAAAAATTAAAAATTAAAAATTAAAAATTAAAAATCAAAAATTAAAAATTAAAAATTAAAAATTAAAAATTAAAAATTAAAAATTAAAAATTAAAAATTAAAAATTAAAAATTAAAAATTAAAAATTAAAAATTAAAAATTAAAAATTAAAAATTAAAAATTAAAAATTAAAAATTAAAAATTAAAAATTAAAAATTAAAAATTAAAAATTAAAAATTAAAATTAAAAATTAAAAATTAAAAATTAAAAATTAAAAATTAAAAATTAAAAATTAAAAATTAAAAATTAAAAATTAAAAATTAAAAAATTAAAAATTAAAAATTAAAAATTAAAAATTAAAAATTAAAAATTAAAAATTAAAAATTAAAAATTAAAAATTAAAAATTAAAAATTAAAAATTAAAAATTAAAAATTAAAAATTAAAAATTAAAAATTAAAATTAAAAATTAAAAATTAAAAATTAAAAATTAAAAATTAAAAATTAAAAATTAAAAATTAAAAATTAAAAATTAAAAATTAAAATTAAAAATTAAAAATTAAAAATTAAAAATTAAAAATTAAAAATTAAAAATTAAAAATTAAAAATTAAAAATTAAAAATTAAAAATTAAAAATTAAAAATTAAAATTAAAAATTAAAAATTAAAAATTAAAAATTAAAAATTAAAAATTAAAAATTAAAAATTAAAAATTAAAAATTAAAAATTAAAAATTAAAATTAAAAATTAAAAATTAAAAATTAAAAATTAAAAATTAAAAATTAAAAATTAAAAATTAAAAATTAAAAATTAAAAATTAAAAATTAAAAATTAAAAATTAAAATTAAAAATTAAAAATTAAAAATTAAAAATTAAAAATTAAAAATTAAAAATTAAAAATTAAAAATTAAAAATTAAAAATTAAAAATTAAAAATTAAAAATTAAAAATTAAAAATTAAAAATTAAAAATTAAAAATTAAAAATTAAAAATTAAAAATTAAAAATTAAAAATTAAAAATTAAAAATTAAAAATTAAAAATTAAAAATTAAAAATTAAAAATTAAAAATTAAAAATTAAAAATTAAAAATTAAAAATTAAAAATTAAAAATTAAAAATTAAAAATTAAAAATTAAAAATTAAAAATTAAAAATTAAAAATTAAAAATTAAAAATTAAAAATTAAAAATTAAAATTAAAAATTAAAAATTAAAAATTAAAAATTAAAAATTAAAAATTAAAAATTAAAAATTAAAAATTAAAAATTAAAAATTAAAAATTAAAATTAAAAATTAAAAATTAAAAATTAAAAATTAAAAATTAAAATTAAAAATTAAAAATTAAAAATTAAAAATTAAAAATTAAAAATTAAAAATTAAAAATTAAAAATTAAAAATTAAAAATTAAAAATTAAAAATTAAAAATTAAAAATTAAAAATTAAAAATTAAAAATTAAAAATTAAAAATTAAAAATTAAAAATTAAAAATTAAAAATTAAAAATTAAAAATTAAAAATTAAAAATTAAAAATTAAAAATTAAAAATTAAAAATTAAAAATTAAAAATTAAAAATTAAAAATTAAAAATTAAAAATTAAAAATTAAAAATTAAAAATTAAAAATTAAAAATTAAAAATTAAAAATTAAAAATTAAAAATTAAAAATTAAAAATTAAAAATTAAAAATTAAAAATTAAAAATTAAAAATTAAAAATTAAAAATTAAAAATTAAAATTAAAAATTAAAAATTAAAATTAAAAATTAAAAATTAAAAATTAAAAATTAAAAATTAAAAATTAAAAATTAAAAATTAAAAATTAAAAATTAAAAATTAAAAATTAAAAATTAAAAATTAAAAATTAAAATTAAAAATTAAAAATTAAAAATTAAAAATTAAAAATTAAAAATTAAAAATTAAAAATTAAAAATTAAAAATTAAAAATTAAAAATTAAAATTAAAAATTAAAAATTAAAAATTAAAAATTAAAAATTAAAAATTAAAAATTAAAAATTAAAATTAAAAATTAAAAATTAAAAATTAAAAATTAAAAATTAAAAATTAAAAATTAAAAATTAAAAATTAAAAATTAAAAATTAAAAATTAAAAAATTAAAAATTAAAAATTAAAAATTAAAAATTAAAAATTAAAAATTAAAAATTAAAAATTAAAAATTAAAAATTAAAAATTAAAAATTAAAAATTAAAAATTAAAAATTAAAAATTAAAAATTAAAAATTAAAAATTAAAAATTAAAAATTAAAAATTAAAAATTAAAAATTAAAAATTAAAAATTAAAAATTAAAAATTAAAAATTAAAAATTAAAAATTAAAAATTAAAAATTAAAAATTAAAATTAAAAATTAAAAATTAAAAATTAAAAATTAAAAATTAAAAATTAAAAATTAAAAATTAAAAATTAAAATTAAAAATTAAAATTAAAAATTAAAAATTAAAAATTAAAAATTAAAAATTAAAAATTAAAAATTAAAAATTAAAAATTAAAATTAAAAATTAAAAATTAAAAATTAAAAATTAAAAATTAAAAATTAAAAATTAAAAATTAAAAATTAAAAATTAAAAATTAAAAATTAAAAATTAAAAATTAAAAATTAAAAATTAAAAATTAAAAATTAAAAATTAAAAATTAAAAATTAAAAATTAAAAATTAAAAATTAAAAATTAAAAATTAAAAATTAAAAATTAAAAATTAAAAATTAAAAATTAAAAATTAAAAATTAAAAATTAAAAATTAAAATTAAAAATTAAAAATTAAAAATTAAAAATTAAAAATTAAAATTAAAAATTAAAAATTAAAAATTAAAAATTAAAATTAAAAATTAAAAATTAAAAATTAAAAATTAAAAATTAAAAATTAAAAATTAAAAATTAAAAATTAAAAATTAAAAATTAAAAATTAAAAATTAAAAATTAAAAATTAAAAATTAAAAATTAAAAATTAAAAATTAAAATTAAAAATTAAAAATTAAAAATTAAAAATTAAAAATTAAAAATTAAAAATTAAAAATTAAAAATTAAAAATTAAAAATTAAAAATTAAAAATTAAAAATTAAAAATTAAAAATTAAAAATTAAAAATTAAAAATTAAAATTAAAATTAAAAATTAAAAATTAAAAATTAAAAATTAAAAATTAAAAATTAAAAATTAAAAATTAAAAATTAAAAATTAAAAATTAAAAATTAAAAATTAAAAATTAAAAATTAAAAATTAAAAATTAAAAATTAAAAATTAAAAATTAAAATTAAAATTAAAAATTAAAAATTAAAAATTAAAAATTAAAAATTAAAAATTAAAAATTAAAAATTAAAAATTAAAAATTAAAAATTAAAAATTAAAAATTAAAATTAAAAATTAAAAATTAAAAATTAAAAATTAAAATAATTAAAAATTAAAAATTAAAAATTAAAAATTAAAAATTAAAAATTAAAAATTAAAAATTAAAAATTAAAAATTAAAAATTAAAATTAAAATTAAAAATTAAAAATTAAAAATTAAAAATTAAAAATTAAAAATTAAAAATTAAAAATTAAAAATTAAAAATTGAAAATTAAAAATTAAAAATTAAAAATTAAAAATTAAAAATTAAAAATTAAAAATTAAAAATTAAAAATTAAAAATTAAAAATTAAAAATTAAAAATTAAAAATTAAAAATTAAAAATTGAAAATTAAAAATTAAAAATTAAAAATTAAAAATTAAAAATTAAAAATAAAAATTAAAAATTAAAAATTAAAAATTAAAAATTAAAAATTAAAAATTAAAAATTAAAAATTAAAAATTACAAATTAAAAATTAAAAATTAAAAATTAAAAATTAAAAATTAAAAATTAAAAATTAAAAATTAAAAATTAAAAATTAAAAATTAAAAATTAAAAATTAAAATTTAAAAATTAAAAATTAAAAATTGAAAATTAAAAATTAAAAATTAAAAATTAAAAATTAAAAATTAAAAATTAAAAATTAAAAATTAAAAATTAAAAATTAAAAATTAAAAATTAGAAATTAAAAATTAAAAATTAAAAATAAAAATAAAAATTAAAAATTAAAAATTAAAAATTAAAAATTAAAAATTAAAAATTAAAAATTAAATATTAAAATTAAAAATTAAAAATTAAAAATTAAAAATTAAAATTAAAAATTAAAAATTAAAAATTAAAAATTAAAAATTAAAAAAATTAAAAATTAAAAATTAAAAATTAAAAATTAAAAATTAAAAATTAAAAATTAAAATTAAAAATTAAAAATTAAAAATTAAAAAATTAAAATTAAAATTAAAAATTAAAAATTAAAAATTAAAAATTAAAATTAAAATTAAAAATTAAAAATTAAAAATTAAAAATTAAAAATTAAAAATTAAAAATTAAAAATTAAAAATTAAAAATTAAAAATTAAAAATTAAAAATTAAAAATTAAAAATTAAAAATTAAAAATTAAAAATTAAAAATTAAAAATTAAAAATTAAAAATTAAAAATTAAAAATTAAAAATTAAAAATTAAAAATTAAAAATTAAAAATTAAAAATTAAAAATTAAAATTAAAAATTAAAAATTAAAAATTAAAAATTAAAAATTAAAAATTAAAAATTAAAAATTAAAAATTAAAAATTAAAAATTAAAATTAAAAATTAAAAATTAAAAATTAAAAATTAAAATTAAAAATTAAAAATTAAAAATTAAAAATTAAAAATTAAAAATTAAAAATTAAAAATTAAAAATTAAAAATTAAAAATTAAAAATTAAAAATTAAAAATTAAAAATTAAAAATTAAAAATTAAAAATTAAAAATTAAAAATTAAAAATTAAAAATTAAAAATTAAAAATTAAAAATTAAAAATTAAAAATTAAAAATTAAAAATTAAAAATTAAAAATTAAAAATTAAAAATTAAAAATTAAAAATTAAAAATTAAAAATTAAAAATTAAAAATTAAAAATTAAAAATTAAAAATTAAAAATTAAAAATTAAAAATTAAAAATTAAAAATTAAAAATTGAAAATTAAAAATTGAAAATTAAAAATTAAAAATTAAAAATTAAAAATTAAAAATTAAAAATTAAAAATTAATAATTAAAAATTAAAAATTAAAAATTAAAAATTAAAAATTAAAAATTAAAAATTAAAAATTAAAAATTAAAAATTGAAAATTAAAAATTAAAAATTAAAAATTAAAAATTAAAAAATAAAAATTAAAAATTAAAAATTAAAAATTAAAAATTAAAAATTAAAAATTAAAATTACAAATTAAAAATTAAAAATTAAAAATTAAAAATTAAAAATTAAAAATTAAAAATTAAAAATTAAAAATTAAAAATTAAAAATTAAAATTTAAAAATTAAAAATTAAAAATTGAAAATTAAAAATTAAAAATTAAAAATTAAAAATTAAAAATTAAAAATTAAAAATTAAAAACTAAAAATTAAAAATTAAAAATTAAAAATTAAAAATTAGAAATTAAAAATTAAAAATTAAAAATTAAAAATAAAAAATTAAAAATTAAAAATTAAAAATTAAAAATTAAAAATTAAAAATTAAATATTAAATATTAAAAATTAAAAATTAAAAATTAAAAATTAAAAATTAAAAATTAAAAATTAAAAATTAAAAATTAAAAATTAAAAATTAAAAATTAAAAATTAAAAATTAAAAATTAAAAATTAAAAATTAAAAATTAAAATTAAAATTAAAAATTAAAAATTAAAAATTAAAAATTAAAAATTAAAAATTAAAAATTAAAAATTAAAAATTAAAAATTAAAATTAAAAATTAAAAATTAAAAATTAAAAATTAAAAATTAAAAATTAAAAATTAAAAATTAAAAATTAAAAATTAAAAATTAAAATTAAAAATTAAAAATTAAAAATTAAAAATTAAAAATTAAAAATTAAAAATTAAAAATTAAAAATTAAAAATTAAAAATTAAAAATTAAAAATTAAAAATTAAAAATTAAAAATTAAAAATTAAAAATTAAAAATTAAAAATTAAAAATTAAAAATTAAAATTAAAAATTAAAAATTAAAATTAAAAATTAAAAATTAAAAATTAAAAATTAAAAATTAAAAATTAAAAATTAAAAATTAAAAATTAAAAATTAAAAATTAAAAATTAAAAATTAAAAATTAAAAATTAAAAATTAAAAATTAAAAATTAAAAATTAAAAATTAAAAATTAAAAATTAAAAATTAAAAATTAAAAATTAAAAATTAAAAATTAAAAATTAAAAATTAAAAATTAAAAATTAAAAATTAAAAATTAAAAATTAAAAATTAAAAATTAAAAATTAAAAATTAAAAATTAAAAATTAAAAATTAAAAATTAAAATTAAAAATTAAAAATTAAAAATTAAAAATTAAAATTAAAAATTAAAAATTAAAAATTAAAAATTAAAAATTAAAAATTAAAAATTAAAAATTAAAAATTAAAAATTAAAAATTAAAAATTAAAAATTAAAAATTAAAAATTAAAAATTAAAAATTAAAAATTAAAATTAAAAATTAAAAATTAAAAATTAAAAATTAAAAATTAAAAATTAAAAATTAAAAATTAAAAATTGAAAATTAAAAATTAAAAATTGAAAATTAAAAATTAAAAATTAAAATTAAAAATTAAAAATTAAAAATTAAAAATTAAAAATTAAAAATTAAAAATTAAAAATTAAAAATTAAAAATTAAAAATTAAAAATTAAAAATTAAAAATTAAAAATTAAAAATTAAAAAATAAAAATTAAAAATTAAAAATTAAAAATTAAAAATTAAAAATTACAAATTAAAAATTAAAAATTAAAAATTAAAAATTAAAAATTAAAAATTAAAAATTAAAAATTAAAAATTAAAAATTAAAAATTAAAAATTAAAAAATTAAAATTTAAAAATCAAAAATTAAAAATTAAAAATTGAAAATTAAAAATTAAAAATTAAAAATTAAAAATTAAAAATTAAAAATTAAAAATTAAAAATTAAAAATTAAAAATTAAAAACTAAAAATTAAAAATTAAAAATTAAAAATTAAAAATTAAAAATTAGAAATTAAAAATTAAAAATTAAAAATAAAAAATTAAAAATTAAAAATTAAAAATTAAAAATTAAAAATTAAAAATTAAAAATTAAAAATTAAAAATAAATATTAAATATTAAAAATTAAAAATTAAAAATTAAAAATTAAAAATTAAAAATTAAAAATTAAAAATTAAAAATTAAAAATTAAAAATTAAAAATTAAAAATTAAAAATTAAAAATTAAAAATTAAAAATTAAAAATTAAAAATTAAAAATTAAAAATTAAAAATTAAAAATTAAAATTAAAAATTAAAAATTAAAAATTAAAAATTAAAAATTAAAAATTAAAAATTAAAAATTAAAAATTAAAAATTAAAAATTAAAAATTAAAAATTAAAAATTAAAAATTAAAAATTAAAAATTAAAAATTAAAAATTAAAAATTAAAAATTAAAAATTAAAAATTAAAAATTAAAAATTAAAAATTAAAAATTAAAAATTAAAAATTAAAAATTAAAAATTAAAAATTAAAAATTGAAAATTAAAAATTAAAAATTTGAAATTAAAAATTAAAAATTTAAAATTAAAAATTATAAATTAAAAATTAAAAATTAAAAATTAAAAATTAAAAATTAAAAATTAAAAATTAAAAATTAAAAATTAAAAATTAAAAATTAAAAATTAAAAATTAAAAATTAAAAATTAAAAATTAAAAATTAAAAATTAAAAATTAAAAATTAAAAATTAAAAATTAAAAATTAAAAATTAAAAATTAAAAATTAAAAATTAAACATTAAAAATTAAAAACTAAAAATTAAAAATTAAAAATTAAGAATTAAAAATTAAGAATTAAAAATTAAGAATTAAAAATTAAAAATTTAAAAATTAAAAATTAAAAATTAAAAATTAAAAATTAAAAATTAAAAATTAAAAATTAAAAATTAAAAATTAAAAATTAAAAATTTAAAATTAAAAATTAAAAATTAAAAATTAAAAATTAAAAATTAAAAATTAAAAATTAAATATTAAAAATCAAGAATTCGTAATTCCACAATTGAAGATCTATTTAATATATTATTTGCAACGTCAGATCCGTTCATCTCCAGTATTCGAAGTCAGTGGAAAGTAGAACATCGGGATTTAGATGAAGAAGTCAAAAAACTACTAAAGAACAGAAATATAACAGAACAATATATGGAATATCTGCAACCAATATTTGAACCAAATGAATAATCTATATACTAATACGTGAAGGTAAATTTTTAGTTCCCTTTTTAAGCAATATGCGGGCACGGAGGAGTGTGAAAATTGGCATAGTTATAGTTCATATGGAGGAGAAGTTGAGAATGATAAAATTTATGTTTAATCTATCTTAAAAATATATTTAATTTATTAAAATAAAATATTTATAAAACTCGTTACAACCTGTTAATGCGAATGATTTAAATTGTATATCACACACCTTGTGTTGAATTGTGCATTGCTAAAATTGACTAGCATTCCTTTAGGCTTTAAATATTCATAATTTTTTTATATACATAGATTACAAAAATATTAAAAGAAAAAAATTGAATGAAAAAATAATATTTCCTAGAATTTGCAGTTGAATTTCGAGCGCTATACTAGTAATTATAATGCATGAATAATAATTATAAGTACGAAAAACGTAGTATTAGTAAAAATCAGTAATAAACAGAACCTCCCATTGCAGTTTTTTAAGGTTTTTTACCCACAAATGTATGTAATGTTTTAAAAAAAAAGAAAGATTAAAAAAACAAAAACTCTTACTTTCATATCGAAATCAGAATCATTGCGCTAATGTTCAGCAGATGTATTTTGCTAAAATGAACAAATTTGACAGCAAAAATTTTTCTGTAGTAATAGCAAGACTTTTAGATAATTGACGTTTTTTTAAGTTTAAGTATTCTTTTAGTGTAAACAAATTTGGAAATTAGCCAGCAAAAAATTTTTAATTTTTCAGTATTAATATAACAAAATTTCCAGTTGATTTTCCTTTTTTTTAGTGCAAAAATTTTTGTGAGTGTAACCATTAAAAAAAATCCCATTATTACAAAAAATGGTTGTAATTATTATTAAAACCCAAATATGGTATTTTTACTAAATAAAAAACAAAAACATATTCACGCTAAAAGTTAAAAAAAAAATAAAAATTTAACTTTGAACTAGAATTCCTTAAAAAGTACTCAATCAATGATATTAAAACAATGACTCACTAAATATATATCCATTAGAAAAAAATTACTAAAATATTTTGATCGGTTCAAAAGTTACATAATTTTGGCCAATGAAAAACGATTTTCAGCCACTTTGCGTCGATACAATTTCAGGTACGGCCATTTTTAGTCCCCATATGAAACTGCTTTTCGATCTTCACTTAAATCTATCAAAACACAAAAATATTGGTTAAATTTTTTTCAAATTTAATTTCTGTATGTTTTTGAGCAAATTAAGTGACTTTACTAAATATGGTCATGACCGGTCCATTTTTTGACATAGGCCCCTATCAAAATAACATCAGATATGAAGTTTTTCACATCTGCACGCCACAAATTAGTAACAATAGAACCTAAATTTGGTTTATGTTCATTTTCTGTATCTTTAGTCTCTTCAAAGTTGGATTGAAGACTCTTGTAAAATCGCATGGTATAGGGTATCGGTCTAGACTGACTGTAATTTTATTACTTGTTATATGATAAGATTGATTATATGGTTTCCGTGAAAAGAAGGCTTAAAGCGTCAAAAACAAAGCTTTTGAAATATATTTAAGATAATCTAACCCATTAAAACAAAGTTTTTTTAAAACTCTTTCTTTCCTTATGCATATGAGCTTCAAATCCCTCCGTTATTGTGCTTGAATTAGCTTGACTATTTTAAAATTCACAAGTCTATGGACCAAGTTTCAGATTGATTGGATGAGGGGAAATGGGGTTTAAATCATTCCGTGACTGAGCGTGACTATCTTTAAGTTAATATTTGGTGACAACAAGTCTGTGGATCAAGTTTCAGATTGATTGGATGAGGGGAAATGGGGTTGGAATCACTCCGTGACTGTGCATGACTATGCATGACTGTGTGTGACTATCATAAAATTAATCTTTGGCCACAACAAGTCTATGGACAAAGTTTCAGATCGATCGGTTGGGGGAAATGGGGTTTAAATCACACCGTGACTGTGCGTGACTGTGTGTGCCTATCTTAAAATTAATCTTTGGCCACAACAAGTCTATGGACAAAGTTTCAGATCGATCGGATGAGGGGAAGTGAGATTTTAATCTCTCCGTGACTGTGCGTGACTATGCGTGACTGTACCTGACTATGTCAAAATTAATCTTTTTTCGCGCCAAGTCTGTCGACCAAGTTTCAGATCGATCGGAAAAGGAAAATGGGTTTTAGAGCACTCCGTGACTATGCGTGACAGTGCGTGACTACCCCAAAATTAATATGTAGTCACATGACAGACAGACAGACAGAGAGTATGAGTTAAAAGAAAGAGTTTAAAAAAGTAAAGTGCTAATTTAAGATATTTTCAAAAAATTCGACGTGAATTCGATTTTTTACATAACTTTTTGTATATTTAACATTCAAATTAAGAATTTTGGTTATACAAATATTTTGGTTCATAACAACATTGTTTCATATTGAATCTTACAACTAGTTACGTAAAGTCGGTCTAGGCCGAATATTATTTTCTTTTTGGGTGATTTTACAATATCTGTTTGGTGCGAAAATCCAGAAGTTTGAACTTCTTTTTTACATAAGTGTGAAAATGTTGATACGAATTTTTAAATAAAACTATAAAACTGAAGTTTCATATTTTAATAACAATAAATTATTTTTTTTATTAATGAAATATATAAAATATTTTTAATCAATTTGACTCCATAAATAATCATTACCATTGTGGACTAAAATTTCACTAACATATCATATAACAGAGAGAGCTTTTGCGAGCGTAAAATTGTTTCTCTTCTTACCACAACTTACCAAAGCTTTTTCTTCAGGTTAGAACCCAAAAGAAATATTTTATTTTTTTTTATTTTAGCCGAAATGTATTAAAAAAAAAATTAATTTAAAATTAATATAAACAAGACAGAGGGTCAAATTCGGCTGTACCGCATCTTTTGTACCCTCCACACGATTTCTAAACACATTATTATAGCCAAGGTTGTCAACATTAAAAGGCAACAAGTAAGAGTGTCAAATTCGGATGTGCCTAATCTTTGATACCCTCCACCTCGGTTTGAGTATTGATGATAAATGTAAACAAAATATTGGAAAAATATGCATGCATTTCCTATATGCATGCGTTTCCGGTTATATGACATAACTTCTCGTTTAATTTAGTTTTTTGCTAATTAAATAGCTCGCCCCAACCTCCATTGCAAAGGTAATGGTTGTGTAGGGTGGCTATATGCATTAAATCGTGCTTTTTTGGCTTTTAACTGGCCAAATATGTCTTCATTGCGGCCATATAGGTCGGATGGAGTAACAAAATAATAACCGAAAAAAACTCTCTCAACTTTTTTCAAAAAAATATTGCCATATTTGGAAAACATAGAGAATAAATTTACAATAATAAATAATTAAATTAGGGAAACCAAACGCAAAAAACCAAATATCGCAAAAATTTTAAATAAAATAATTTATTATCTTTATTTTCTGAAGAACTTCAAATATTCATCAAAAAAAAAATTGTGAAAATTTATATATAAATAACATTCTCATCAAATTGCGTTTATTTATTTAACAATTTTTATGTTCGCAATTCTTAAATATCATTTGAAGTTTTATAAAATTCATTGAATTTAAATTAATGTTTTCTGTAGTTCGATTCTGTAAATTTCAACGATCCGACAATGGCAAAATATATCGACAGCTATTGTTGTTTGCACTAAGGATTAAGTGATTCACTAAGTACATACATCTTAACGACAGTCGACAAATCTATTTTTCTATTTATTTAAATTGTAAACGAGTGGCATCTCTGTCAAAATAAGCGAAAAACACAAAGAAGAATAGAAAAAACAAATTACTTCGTGTTTGACAGGATGATTTTATGTTTATGTTTAATATCTCTATTTTTTTACTAATATTTCTATTTATTTATTTGAAAATGAAGTAATGAATTGAATATGCTATTTAATTTTTTTATTTATATAAAAAAGTTTTTCACTATTTTATGATTTTTATTTATGTATGACGACATTTCAACCTAAAAATTTAAGTTTTTATCGATTGAATAAACAACACAAAAATGGTTGTCGTTTAGATAACAACAACAGCTGACTTTAACAATAGCGAATATCGTTTAAAAATTTTACTGATAATTTTGCTTTTCTTTTTTTAACGATTCGTCTATCGTTAATAGAAGTTACTGAAAAGCTATTAATTTCTCCTGCATGCCAATATTTTTTTTAATGTAAACATTTTTTAAATGTAAACATATTTGGTGTATTTTTTTTTTTTTTTTTTTTTGAATTTGATGCAATTGATGTCTTCTAAATTTAAAATTATTATTTCCGACGTTTTGATATGATTTTCTGAAATTCAATTAATATTTTATAATTTATAATTTATTTTTAGAATTGATATTTTCTAAAATTTGAATGGAAAATTTAAAAAGTGCAATTTTGTATTTATGTGAATAATACTGCTTTAGTAATTATAAACAATTTTTAAAAATTTGATGTAATGGCAATCAGATATTTTGTAGGTAAAGCAGAATAATAATTCTATATAACTATGTAGAACTGTTTTGAAAGCAAAAAACTCAATGATGAACTCGGTAACTCTATTTTGTAAAGACAACAAAAAGTTAGTATGCCAAACTTATGTTCATATTTGTAAAAGAATAATGAAAAAACTTGTAAAATAATAAAAGACCAGCCCATGTATACTCTTAACATTGTGCTGTATGATATCTATTTGAAAATATTAACATTCATGTTAAACTAGAAATAAGTATTGCAAAGCTAATTAGAACAAAAATTGTGGCGCCATCTACTGTGGCATAGTCACGCTGAGCAAAACGAAGTGTAACTCTGTTAATGCAAAAGATATGTATTTTCCCCACAACAAAATATTGCAGAATTTTATGTAAATAAAATAATATACCGATTTATTTCTAACATGCAGTTATTATGGATATACATATATAGAATATATGTATATTATTTGTATTATTTAATATGTGTATGTATGTATATGTAAATATTACACATAAAAACAAGTAAGAGTGTTAAATTCGGCTGTGCCGAATCTTTGATACCCTCCACCTCGGTTTGAGTCTTGATAATAAATGTAAATGAAAAAGTAAACAATTTGTTAAACTTAATACCAAATTATTTCAGCAAATTCTTTGGGTTGGTTTTCTTCTTTTCTATTATTTCGGATTTATTTCGGTGTTTGCTTTTTGGTCATCGTGGTTGCTGATCGGCATGCATTTTGGTTATATACCTATATGCATGCGTTTCCGGTTATATGACATAACTTCTCGTTTAATTTAGTTTTTGCTAATTAAATAGCTCGCCCTAACCTCCATTGCAAAGGTAATGGTTGTGTAGAGTGGCTATATGCATTAAATTGTGCTAATTGGAGATGGCTGTATAGTTTCTTTTAACTCGCCAAATATTTCTTCATTGTGGCCATATAGGTCGGATGGAGTAACAAAATAATAACCAAAAAAAAAAGCTCTCTCAACTTTTTTTTAAAATATTGCCATATTTTGAAAACATAGAGAATAAATTTATAATAATAAATAATCAAATTAGGGATGAAAAACGCAAAAAACGAAAAGTCCCAAACATTTTAAATAAAATAATTTAATGTTATCTTTATTTTCTGAAAAACTTCAAATTTTCATCCAAAAAAAATTGTGAAAATTTATATATAAAAAATAACATTCTCATAAAATTACGTTTACTTATGTAACAATTTTTATGTTAGCAATTCTTAAATATCATTTGAGGTTTTCTTAAATTCATTGAATTTAAATTAATATCGACAAATCTGTTTTTCTATTTATTTAAATTGTAAAGGAGTGGCATCTCTGTCAAAATAAGCGAAAAACACAAAGAATAGAAAAAAACAAATTACTTCGTGTTTGACAGGATGATTTTATGTTTATGTTTAATATCTTTATTTTTTTTACTAATATTTCTGTTTATTTATTTGAAAATGAAATAATGAATTGAATATGCTATTTAATTTTTTTATTTATATAAAAAAGTTTTTTAATTAAAGCAAAATATTTTCACTATTTCATGATTTTTATTTATGTATGACGACATTTCAACCTAAAAATTTAAGTTTTTATCGATTGGATAAACAACACAAAAATGGTTGTCGTTTAGATAACAACAACAGCTGACTTTAACAATAGCGAATATCGTTTCAAAATTTTACTGATAATTTTGCAATTTTCTTTTTTTTTACAATTCGACTATCGTTAAAAGAAGTTACTGAATCGCGGTACTGAAAAGTTATTAATATCTCCTGAATGGCAATATTTTTTTTAAATGTAAACATTTTTAAATGTAAAGATATTTCTAAATTTAAAATTATTATTTCCGACGTTTTGATATGATTTTCTGAAACTCAATTAATATTTTCTAATTTATAATTGGAAATTTTATTTTCAGTTTTTATTATAATTGATATTTTCTTAAATTTGAATGGAAAATTTAAAAAGTGAAATTTTGTATTTATGTGAATAATAATGCTTTATTAATTATAAACAATTTTTAAAAATTAGTTGTAATCGCAATCAGATATTTTATAGGTAAAGCAGAATAATAATTCTATATAACTATGTAGAACTGTTTTGTAAGCAAAAAACTCATTGACGAACTCGGTAACTCTATTTTGTAAAGACAACAAAAAGTTAACCCCCCAATCTCACATCACACTGAAATTGTAAAATCGTTGTGTACGTATTATCAACGAAAAATTGTTCGAATTAGTCGAATCCATCGCCATTAAATTTTATGCTCAAACATCTGACTGCAATCTCATTTTTAAAATGTTGTCGAAGCGTAAACTTGAAAAAATTTGTATACTTCTCTCTCTTATTTTATTTTAAGTAGAGTTACCAAGTTTATTATACAGGCACATGTTTGAGGGAAAATGTTTACATTTATTATTATTAGTATTATTTTAATAATAGTTAATAATATTTATGCTCTATAATTAACAAACTTGCGTTTTTGTATGCGCATTTCAAAAAATAAATCATTATAATAGATTTAACAAGTTAAAACTTTAATTACAATTTTACAGAATCCAGTAAATTTGCATTAAATTTATAACAGGGTAACATTAATCATCGTTAGTGTCTGCCACTATTCGCACGAAAAATTTGGTGCCATTAGTGTGACCACTGCGGAAAATGTGTGTGTATTAGTAAAAAAAAATGTGAGTGTATTGAGTTTTTCGAACTTGCAGTGTGATGTGAGATTGGTGGGTAATATGCCAAACTTATGTTCATATTTGTAAAAGAATAATAAAAAAAACGTATGAAATAAAAGACCAACCCGTGTATACTCTTAACATTGTTCTGTATGATATCTAGTTGAAAATATTAACATTCATGTTAAAATAGAAATAACTATTGCAAAGCTAATTAGAACAAACAAAAATTATGGCAGCATCTACTGTGGCATAGTCACGCTGAGCAAAATGAAGTGACACTCTGTTATACAAAAGAAATGTATTTTCCCCACAACAAAATACTGCAGAATTTTATGTAAATAAAATAACCGATTTATTTCTAACATGCAGTTACTATGAATATACATACATACATATATATAATATATGTACATTATTTGTATTATTTAATATGTGTATGTATGTATATTTAAATATTACACACAAAAAATACAACATCAAACGTTATTTTTGTATTTTTCTCTTTAAATAAATTAATACATAAATTGCTAAATTTACATTTGGGCAATTCACAACAGGTGTTGTATATTGTATGTTGTATTGAAATACACAATACAATCATTTGTTGTGAACACTCAGTTGTATTTTCATATTTCTTTAGTAATTTTCGATCCAACGAGGAAAGATCGCTTCGTCGCTTCTGCTATTTTGTATAAGAGAAAACACTTGTCAGTGTTTGCTTTTTGGTCGTGAGATATACCCTGGAGTTTTAGTTACGTACCTCTTGCATTTTAATTTATAATGAAAAAAAAAATGTTAAATGTTTTGGTTGGTACTGAAAGAGAAAATACATACTAAAAATATAAACATTAATTTTTATATAAATAAACTTATCGATGTATTTGCGTTATTTGCATTATTTGCCATATTTTATTTTATAATTATTTATGCTGATAATATTCTATGTATTAGTTTTTTCTTTTTCATAAAAACTGGCATTCACTTGGAACTGATATGTTATGATACAATATACAACATTTACTAAACACAGCAAATGAAGTTGGATCGTGTATCAGATTTTTCAGTGAAAATTACCAACAACAATTTTACACTATTGTAAAGTGATACACGATACAAGAGATACAACGATACATTACCCATTGTGAATTGTCCAATTGTTTTTTTTATTAACAACTAGGTATTTTAGCATTATTTGCTTTAGATGTTGGTGAATTTTTACTACCTTTATATTAACTCGTAGTGTCTGCTTGTCGAAAAAATTTTGGATCGATTTTAACCACTTTCCCGTGACCCAATCGATCTGAAATTTTGCAGGCAGGCTTGTGGCAATGACAGAAATGATCTAACATATTTTTTTAGTGATGCCAAAACAATGGAAACTTTTAAATTTTTCTACCAGAGTTGATAAAAAAATGTACAAAGGGTTTGTTTTTGTTATATTATTACGATAACGACCACAAAAACAACAAGTCCAGCTATGAAAACAATGCAACATTTAGAATAACAACAAGAACAATATAGAAATATCATGTTTTTCATTTTTTTTTTACTTTTTCAGAGATTTCACTGGACATGTTCCACCGATTTTAATGATTTTTGAAGTAGAAATCTTTCCATGTATTTGGTGAATCATTCTCACTAAAAATGATCACTGTAGCTGCACTATTGAGGGCGTGATCGTGACAAGAACAACATAGAAAATTATTTTTTTTTCAAGACTTTTTTAGTTCTTCATTCAAATCTCGGGCCCTAATCGACCGATTTGGACGATTTTAAATAGCAAACTTCTCAGGATGTTAGTGAATCATTTTTATATCAACGAGTACCCTAGCTGCCGGATTGATGCCGTCATCGTGATTTCCACAGACGGACAGACGGACATCGCTATATCAACTCCGGTTGTTATAAGGATCACAAATATATAAATTTTATGGGGTCCAAAATTTTTTTTCTAATTATTACAAACGGAATGACAAACTTATATATACCCTCTGCACACTGGAGTGGAGGGTATAACAACTCTACAACAGCAACAGTGACAGTCATATGTTTTTCAAATAGGAAAAAACTGTTTATGTGTTAGTTTCGTTCATTCCCCAGTATGCATTGAAATATTATTTCTCCAATGTTGGAGAAAAGTTAAGTTCTTAAATTGATGTCAAATGTAATTCTCAACTTGGGTTGAACAATTTTTCTCCTTGTTTGCTTTCAACTTGACATCAAGTTGAGACTTAACATTTTTTCAAATCTTTGAGAAACATTTTTACTCTCAATTGTATATCCAACACTTTTCTCCACTTGAGACCAAACATTTTTTCAACTTGAATACGATTTGTGTTAAGTCTGAGATATTATTTAAATATGTCATAAATAATAAATTAAATTAAAAAATGCCAAAAAAGTACAAATAAATCATTGATATATTTTTAATTATTTCTGCTTTTTGTCGAATTTTTCAAAAAATGTACAACTAATTAATTCATTTATTTTTAATTCTAGATTTTAAAAAATGTACATAATATGTACATTTAATGTTAAATATGTACATAGTAATGTTAAATATATAATGAAATTAAATTGAAACATTAAAAAAAGTACATTGTTTTCATTTCTAAAATTAGTATAATATTTTTTAATATGGCAATTCCGTACCTTCCATTTGATACCGATTGGAAATATTTCTTTGCTATCAAGTTGAGAATCACAAATTTCTCAATTTGATAACTATGAAAATCGCCATATAAAAAATGTGCCTTTTAAGTTGAGAAGACTATATTCGAACTATTGAGGGCATTTGAGAATTAACGTTGGAGATTTGAAAAATGTATTTGATCTCAAATGCACCTCAAGTTGATAGCAAACAAAAATGTTTATTGGGACATTTATTGTAGGGTCGTTTGCACACACACAAAAAATAGAAAATAAATTGTCAATAAGCAAAGCAAGTGGCTTCGAAATTCGATGATGCCAGTTAATCATTTTTTGTTCACGCGGAATTTATAATTGGAGGAATTTTTTTCTCGAGAAATGTATTTTCCGTGAGAAAGAAATTCCTTGAGAATATTCATAATTGGGATGAATAACTTTTAATTGGAACTTTTTAGTCAGAATAAATCATAATTCTAGTTAGATATTGGTTAATATTTAATTAGAAAAAATATTGTGGTGGCAATTATTGAGGCAGTCACGGAAAAATTAAATGCAAGTCTGTTTTTTTTAATATAACACAAATGGATTTTCCCTTTAACAAAATATGGCAGAATTCTTTATAAATGAAATGCAAAATGGAAAATCAATTTTGTGCTAATTCTTAACAAAATTAATAAAATATATATATGTATTATTATATTTATTAATATTTGTAATTTTATTTGACACAATTTCACACACAGTTTTACAGATCAACTGTTTTAATTAGAAAAAATATTGTGGTGGCAGCTACGCAATTATTGAGGCAGTCACGGAAAAATTAAATGCAAGTCTGTTTTTTTTAATATAACAAAAATGGATTTTCCCTTTAACAAAATATGGCAGAATTCTTTATAAATGAAATGCAAAACGGAAAATCAATTTTGTGCTAATTCTTAACAAAATTAATAATATATATATATATGTATTATTATATTTATTAATATTTGTAATTTTATTTGACACAATTTCACACACAGTTTTACAGATCAACTGTTTTCAACTGATTTAGAAGTTTTCTGTTTTTGAAACAGTAGTGCCAATTTGTAACATTTTGTCATGTAATGAAAATCGCAGAATAATAAATTAATACACAATAAAAAATATTAAATTTTTAAGTTTTATATACATATTGCAATAAAAAAAACTTTGGTAAATTTACATTGAAGATGGTCAGAAATGAATGAGAAAAAATATATAGACATTTTAGAAAAGCACATTTAATGTTAAACTTTATGCACAAAATATATGGGTTTTTGTTGTTTCGAATTTAACTGTGGCTCTAAGTGAAAAGTTTTAGACCGATCGTATATTACATCTTGAGGATCCTCACCTAATATTTTCATATATTTTAAATTCTTTTTAACTCATTTAACCTCATTACGCAAATAGTAAAACAGTAAATATGGAAAATCCACGCACCTCAAAAAATTGTTTTCTATGAAATAAATTAAAGACATTTCATATTATACAATTTTCTTTCAAAAATGTATCAATTATTGCAAATTTGAAATTTGACATATAGTATTTGTACATATATTTGTATAGATTTCGCAGTATGAAAAGAACTATTATTTCTTTATTTAGAATATATGTAAGTATTGCTCGCAAAAAAATGCAACATCATAAATGAAACACATAGACGACTGCTGGCAGCAGCATTTGTAGTCGTATAGTCAGCTACTTGATTTTTCTGAATACGACAGCAACATATAATACAAATGCATTTTTATTTAAATATACAATTACTTTTACTTATTTAAAATGCATTAGTACAACGTAAAAATAAATAAATTAGTTTAACGCCTTTTGATTATTAATGGAATTATAGCCTTTCATTTTGCGATTTTTTTTTTAAACAAAATAAAATATTTCATAGCACTAACTTCTTTTACATATTTTGTTATATTGTCAACACTATTTTTGTTTTGTAGCCAACAAAACACACTTGCAGTTTTTTTTTCTATTTGAAGAACATATGACTGCCATTGTTGATGTTGTAGAGTTGTTTTTTTTTTTTTTTTGATTTTGTTTCGTTAACTCTTTTGTATTAAAGCACCTCCAATATATGTATCCATTTTAGTTTGCAAATTCAGTATATTTATAATTTATTACTTACAGCAAAAAATAATAGAAACAATTTTATCAGTTATGCTTACGAAACTATATAAATAGACTTGAAGTTGGCTGCAAAAGCAGTAGCCTGTGTAAAGAACAAGTTAGCGACATGTAACTGTTACGTAACGTGTCAGCCTTTTTTTCACATAAAAGTATTGGGACGTTCCGGTTACGTTCGGTAACTGTTTTAAATGATTTTCATGTAAAAAAAAACAACTGACTCATTACGGTTACGGTTAGAAAACATTGACCTTTTATATGTATTATAATGCTATGAATGCATTTATCTTTATTTTATTTTATTTATATATTCTTTTTTTTTGTATTGTATATTATTTTTTTTTATTATTATTACTATTTCATTTAATTATTTTTTTCTTTAAATAAATTAATACATAAAAATTTGTTTTTTAAATTATTGGTGAACTTTTACTCCCTTTATTTACTGCCTTTATATTAACTGGTAGTGTCTGCTTGACGACAAAATTTTGGATCGATTTTTAGCCCCTTTCCCGTGAGCCAATCGATCTGAAATTCTGCATGCAGGCTCGTGGCAATGACAGAAATGATCTAACAAATTTTTTTAGTGATGCCAAAACAATGGAAACTTTTAAAATTTTCTACCAGAGTTCACAAAAAAATGTACAAAGGGTTTGTTTTTATTATATTATTACCACAACGACCACAAAAACAACAAGTCCAGCTATGACAACAATGCAACATTTAGCTAAATTTACATTATTTTTTTTTATTGACAACTAGGTATTTTAGCATTATTTGCTTTAGATGCTGGTGAATTTTTACTCCCTTTATATTAACACGTAGCGTCTGCTTGTCGAAAAAATTTTGGATCGATTTTAACCCCTTTCCCGTGACCCAATCGATCTGGAACTTTGCAGGCAGGCTCGTGGCAATTACAGAAATGATCAAGTAAATTTTTTTAGTGATGCCAAAACAATGGAAACTGTTAAATTTTTCTACTAGAGTTGATAAAAAAAATATACAAAGGGTTACTTTTTATTATATTATTACCACAATGACCACCAAAACAACAAGTCCAGCTATGACAACAATACAACATTTAGAATAACAACAAGAAAAATATAGAAACATCATATTTTTAATTTTTTTTTAATCTTTCAAAGATTTCCCTGGACCTGTTTCACCGATTTTAATGATTTTTGAAATAGAAATCTTCCCATGAATTTGTTGAATCATTCTCGCTAAAAATGATCACCTTAGCTATCCTATTGAGGGCGTGATCGTGACAAGAACAACATAGAAAATTATATTTTTTCAAGACTTTTTTTAGTTCTTTATTCAAATCTCGGGCCCTAATTGACCGATTTGGACGATTTCAAATAGCAAACTTCTCAGGATGTTAACGAATCATTTTTTATGTCAACGAGCATCCTAGCTGCCCGATTGATGCCGTCATCGTGATTTCCACAGACGGACAGGCGGACATCGCTATATCAACTTTGGTTGTTATAAGGATCACAAATATATATATTTTATGGGGTCCAAATTTTTTTTTCTAATTATTTTTCTAATTATTATACCCTCCACTGGAGTGGAGGGTATAAAAAGGCTATATTTCACATTATAACGGCTACATATTTTACAATGATGTTCAAACTAAGACTCATTGGCATACATGAATCTATTATTTTGTGGATTGAATCGTGTCCCACGTTTAGATCTCAAAGGGTCATGTTTCGCGATATTGAATCTAAAATTATAAGAGTTACTTCTGGCGTTCCCCAAGGCAGTTTGGGTCCGTTATTGTTTTTACTATTCGTAAATGATCTTCCGACTGTAATTTCGAATTGCAACGTCCTTATGTATGCAGATGATGTTAAGTTTTTCAATGACATAAATGGTCATATTACTCTTCAGGGTGAGCTTGATTTATTAGTTGAATGGTGTAATGTGAACTTGATGGAACTAAATCTGAAGAAATGTAAACATATGGTATTTCACAGAAATGGGATAATTTTTATTGCATTAATGGAATAGTATTGGATACCGTTCAAACATTTCTGAATCTTGGTGTACTTATGGATAAGATATATTAGTATGATTGTTAATAAGGCAAGATCTACTCTTGGTTTCGTTACAAGATGGGCTAGGAGTTTTCATATCCATATGTTACTAAACAACTTTATACAAAAAGATAATTAACAAAAATTTTACGTATTTTTATTAGCGATGCATAAATATTTAATTTTATTTTTTCAAACAAAAATGTGTGTGTATCCATCGCTGATACATATATATGTATATGCACATGTTCTGTTACGTATAAACATTTTGCACTATTTTTAGTTTTTTATATAACATTTTATCGGGGTAACTTTACATTTGCGTATGTCATTCCTCACCTATTTGGTCTAGAGGCTCCAAATTCTATACCAAACTGCTGCAGATTATGGCGAACATTTTATGTAGTTAGTTAGTTAATTGTTCTTTATTTCCAATTCAATATTTTATGTGATACAAATTTTAAAAATTTAGTTAAAAAATTAAATTAAAATATTGAATATGTGTATACATTTAAATACATTTAAACAAATAAATAAATGAATAATTAAATATAAGAACATACGACTATGACATTTCGTCAACAGTCGGTGATATTAAAAGAGAAAAAAAAATATTTTTACATAAACTTTTTGATTATTTTAAATTTATTAACAATTGAATTCAGTTATTAGTTCTCTTTCCAAAAAAATTGGCATTATTTAAAATAATGTTAATGACACTTTCCTGAAGCATATAAAGGAAGAATCGGGCAAATGGCTATAAAATATATAAGGGTTTCAGGAACTTGAAGGTTACATAAAGAACACATTCGAGATCTATGTTGTTGGAATCTTGTGACATTCAGTTCAATTAGATCAAATCGCGCTTTAAAATATTAACACTTGGAATATTTTCAAAATACAATTGTTTATTTTCATAATTTAATTTGCTATAAAAGCGGGTTGTATAATATGCCCTCTGAAGTAAAATTATCCTTCTTCTCTTAAATACTGGTGGATCTGCATACAGACTAAAACAGACTCCACTTGGCTTTCAAACAAATCTCCTTTTTAATTAGCAAGCTATTCCATGTGGCATTAATGTTGTTTTTTGCCGATATATTTCTCTTATCAAGGTGTTTGCTGAATGATACTTTTGGTGTGAATGTAACTCCTAAATATGTGTATTAATTTACAATTTTTATTAGTTTTCCATTAAACATAAAATATTCATTTGCTGAAATTCTGCCACCTTTGCGAAATATAGTTGAGACTTATTCAGATTAACCTCCAGGTTCCATGTTGCACAATAAATTTCAAGTTAATTGATCATCGCTCGCATAAGCATACCAATAATAATCGTACATCAATATACACTCCCCCTTTTACACAATTTTGTAGGTCATTCAAGTATAGTGAAAAAAGTATTGGTGCCAAAAGACATCCTTGTTTTACAACTGATTCAGTATCAAACTTTTTCGATAATTTTTGAATACTTTCAAACATATTGAGCTGTGTTGTGTAGAGTATATATTAGCGATTTTCGCGAAATCTTATCGGATGCGGCCTTAAAATCAACGAAGAAAACCTATAGTTTACGGTTCTCTTTAAGTTTAATGTTTGCAGTTGCAGCTAAATTGTATATGTTGTCTGATGTAGAGTATGCATTTTGAAATCCAACGTGGCATTCTATTTATCCAATATTACATTTATCCAACCACTTATTAAGTCTGTCAGTCAGAATTCCCATCATCACTTTAGCAATGGCATTCATAAAAGATATACTACGATAATTAACGATATAATTGTTTGTTAATTACCTTTTTTGTAATTTGGGAAAATTATGTTAAAGATTAACTTTTCATCTATTTTAGCGCTTTCATAAATTATATTATAAGATTTCGCCACTACCTCTATAAACGTATCTGTAGCATTCTTCAAAAACTCATACGATACTCGATCCTCTCCTATTTGGCTTTTGCCAACGAATATTTTATTTCTGATGTTGTAATTGGACTGTCTAAATCCCTATCATAATAAAACATCCGCGCACATTTAAAATTGCTTGAAGTTTGAGAAGAGTTTTGCAGTGTAAAAAAATAATTTTTGAAATCAGACACAGATATTCCATTACTTTTTTGTCTATCTATTTGCCTTAATTCTTTCACGACATTCCAGCAGCCTTTACTATTTTCAACAGAATTTATTTTCACTTCCAGTGTTTTGTAGTATGAAGTCTTGCTTTCTACTCACAATTCTATAAATTTACGGTTGTCGTTAAGATATTTCTGTTTATTTTCCATTGTAGAGCTTTGTCTGTATTTTCTTAAGGCTTTGAAGGACTTTTTCTAACATTAAAACATTTGAAATTAAACCACCGGTTTTCCGTTTGATATTGATTTACTATTTTATATGTAGTGGGATTTGTTCGGCATATAATATCTGTTAAATTTGCCAATCCATTAACTGTTGTTTAAAGATGTTAATTTGTTGATTCAAGTGATTTTTGTAGTTTTCGATTTTTCTTTCATCCCTTTTAAATTTAGGTAATAAGTTATTTGTTGTTTTTTCGTTATTATTATTTACTATTATATTGGCATATGGTCGGGCCAAATAAAACTATCTACATATATTTTTTAGAATTTCATGTGAAACCGCAAATATATCACTTACTGATTCACCTGCACCACTGAAGAATGTAAAATTACCCATCTCGTCTTCTCTAGGATACCCATTTGTTATATATATGCCAACATCTTAGCAAAATTCATTCAACATCTGCCTTTAGCAATAATTTCTGATTCCTTTGAATTTCTTACTAAAAGACCGGCACTGAACGTTGTTTGTAAAAATTCATCTAGCATTTGTTGGGTTTTGCCTATTCTGATATTGAGATCTCCCATTATAATTGGATTTATAATATGACCGTCTTTAAAATATCGTCCCAATGTTTCAAATTCATCATTCCATGTTGCTGCGCTAAGATACAATCGTATAACATTAATCTCTGTATTTTTATACCCTACACTCCAGTGTGCAGAGGGTATATATAAGTTTGTCATTACGTTTGTAATAATTAGAAAACAAATTTTGGACCCCATAATATATATATATTTGTGATCCTTATAACAACCGGAGGTGATATAGCGATGTCCGTCTGTCCGTCTGTGGAAATCACGATGACGGCATCAATCGGGCAGCTAGGGTGCTCGCTGACATAAAAAATGATTCATCAACATCCTGAAAAGTTTGCTATTTAAAATCATCCTAATCGGTCGATGAGGGCCCGAGATTTGAATGAAGAACTAAAAAAAGTCTTGAAAAAATATAATTTTCTATGTTGTTCTTGTCACGATCACGCACTCAATAGGATAGCTAAGGTGATAATTTTCAGTGAGAATGATTCACCAAATTCATGGGAAGATTTCTATTTCAAAAATCATTAAAATCGGTGGAACAGGTCCAGGGAAATCTTTGAAAAATTAAAAAAAAATTAATATGATGTTTCTATATTTTTCTTGTTGTTATTCTAAATGTTGTATTGTTGTCATAGCTGGACTTGTTGTTTTGGTGGTCATTGTGGTAATAATGTAATAAAAAGTAACCCTTTGTACATTTTTTTTTATCAACTCTAGTAGAAAAATTTAATAGTTTCCATTGTTTTGGCATCACTAAAAAAATTTACTAGATCATTTCTGTAATTGCCACGAGCCTGCCTGCAAAGTTCCAGATCGATTGGGTCACGGGAAAGGGGTTAAAATCGATCCAAAATTTGTTCGACAAGCAGACGCTACGTGTTAATATAAAGGGAGTAAAAATTCACCAGCATCTAAAGCAAATAATGCTAAAATACCTAGTTGTCAATAAAAAAAAAACAATGTAAATTTAGCAAAAAAAAAAAATTATGTATTAATTTATTTAAAGAGATAAACACAAAAATAACGTTTGATGTTGTATTTTTTTATGTGTAATATTTACATATACACACATACACATATTAAATAATACAAATAATATACATATATTCTATATATGTATATCCATAATAACTGCATGTTAGAAATAAATCGGTATATTATTTTATTTACATAAATTTCTGCAATATTTTGTTGTGGGGAAAATACATTTCTTTTGCATTAACAGAGTGTCACTTCATTTTGCTCAGCGTTACTATGCCGCAGTAGATGGCGCCACAATTTTTGTTCTAATTAGCTTTGCAATACATAGTTATTTCTATTTTAACATGAATGTCAATATTTTCAATTAGATATCATACAGCAAAATGTTAAGAGTATACACGGACTGATCTTTTATTTCATACGTTTTTAAATTATTCTTTTACAAATATGAACATAAGTTTGGCGTATTAACTTTTTGTTATCTTTACAAAATAGAGTTACCGAGTTCATCAATGAGTTTTTTGCTTTCAAAACAGTTCTATATAGTTATATAGAATTATTATTCTGCTTTACCTACAAAATATCTGATTGCGATTACATCTAATTTTTAAAAATTGTTTATAATTACTAAAGCAGTATTATTCACATAAATACAAAATTGCACTTTTTAAATTTTCCATTCAAATTTTAGAAAATATCAATTCTAAAAATAAATTATAAATTATAAAATATTAATTGAATTTCAGAAAATCATATCAAAACGTCGGAAATAATAATTTTAAATTTAGAAGACATCAATTGCATCAAATTCAAAAAAAAAAAAACACCAAATATGTTTATATTTAAAAAATGTTTACATTAAAAAAAAATATTGGCATTGGCATAATAGCTTTTCAGTAACTTCTTTTAACGATAGTCGAATCGTTAAAAAAAAGAAAATAGCAAAATTATCAGTAAAATTTTTAAACGATATTCGCTATTGTTAAAGTCAGCTGTTGTTGTTATCTAAACGACAACCATTTTTGTGTCGTTTATTCAATCGATAAAAACTTAAATTTTTAGGTTGAAATGTTGTCATACATAAATAAAAATCGTAAAATAGTGAAAATATTTTGCTTCTATTAAAAAACTTTTTTATATAAATAAAAAAATTAAATAGCATATTCAATTCATTATTTCATTTTCAAATAATTAACAGAAATATTAGCAAAAAAAATAAAGATATTAAACATAAAGATAAAATCATCCTGTCAAACACGAAGTAATTTGTTTTTTCTATTCTAGAAAAATAGAGATGTCGACTGTCGTTAAGATGTCTGTACTTAGTGAATCACTTAATCCTTAGTGTAAACAACAATAGCTGTCTGTATATTTTGCGATTGTCGGATCGTTGAAATTTACAGAATCGGACTACAGAAAAGATTGATTTAAATTCAATGAATTTTAGAAAACCTCAAATGAAATTTAAGAATTGCGAACACAAAAATTGTTACATAAATAAACGCAATTTGATGAGAATGTTATTTATATATTATTTTTCACAATTTCTTTTGGATGCAAATTTGAAGTTTTTTAGAAAATAAAGATAACAAATTATTTTATTTAAAATGTTTGGGACATTTGGTTTTTTGCGTTTATTATTATTATAAATTTATTCTCTATGTTTTCCAAATATGGCAATATTTTAATAAAAAAGTTGAGAGAGCTTTTTTTTGGTTATTATTTTGTTACTCCATCCGACCTATATGACCGCAATGAAGAAATATTTGGCCAGTTAAAAGAAACTATACAGCCATCTCCAATTAGCACGATTTAATGCATGTAGCCACCCTATACAACCATTACCTTTGCAATGGAGGTTAGGGCGAGCTATTTAATTAGCAAAAACTAAATTAAACGAGAAGTTATGTCATATAACCGGAAACGCATGCATATAGGTATATAACCTAAATGCATGCCAATCAGCAACCACAATAACCAAAAAGCAAACACCGAAATAAATCCGAAATAATAGAAAAGACGAAAACCAATCCAAAGAATTTGCTGAAATAATTTGGTATTAAGATTAACAAATTGTTTACTTTTTCCAATATTTTGTTTACATTTATTATCAATACTCAAACCGATGTGGAGGGTATCAAAGATTCGGCACAGCCGAATTTAACACTTTTACTTGTTTGTTATCACAATAGATTCAATATCTTTTTCTATATTAAAACAACAATTTAATTCTATTTTTGCTCCATATACACTACCAACACTAGCTTTTCCAAATCTACTGCTTCTAAATGCTGGTTTCCAATATGTATTATAGCCTGTAAACAATTTTTTGAGCCTTTTTCATATACATACATATCTTCAGAAATGTGTGTCTCCAGTAGTACAAAAATATTACTTGATTTTATGTATTGGAAAAAGTCATTGTAAAGAATTTTACTTTCTAAGCCGTGAATATCGTAAGCTAGCAAATTTAAGGACAGAACTACATCCTGATTATTTTCAACTGCGTTATACATTTTATTATGGTTTACATTTTTATTTTTTCTGACAATTACCTTTTGATTAATATTTTTATTAGTTTTTTGGATTTAACGTGGACAATATTTTATAGTAATCTAAATTCACAGAATATAAACAATTACTATATAATTTATGTAATACCGTCTTTCTTGACAGCTTTCCACTAATTAATTCTTTCTTGCTGTTCCAATAAAACCTTTTATCACTTATACGCATCTTCTCTCCGAGTACAGTAACACGATGTTTTTAATTGATTCCCCGGATTTTTTCTTTAATTCAAGCATTATCCGTTTATCTTGTTGTTTTTCCATAGTTTAATCACGTTCCAGAAAAATGTTTGTGCCAGCTAAATTTTTCGCATGCTGAAATGCTTCTCTCGCCATGGTTTAATTCTGCTATTATACAAGCTTCGCCATCCTTATCGTAAATTTTTCTACTGAATACTACACATACTTCATTCGTGAGTTTTAGCTTTTGTTCACAGCATTAATATTTAAAAAAAAAACATTTTTTCTCTTTAGATGTTCTTGAAAATGTGGAATATTTTTGCGTCCTATTTCATTACCATCGTTTAGTTATTGGGCTTCTACTATCAGTGTTGTTATAAACGTTTATTTTTTATTCCGTTGTATAACTTAATAAGATGTGTGTTTCGTTTGATTATTGTACATTAACTGTTCTTTATTTATTCTTTTAAATCTTAATCTACTTAAGCTAACTTTATAATACTTATAATGTATCTTACTACTACTAACGTAAATATATAGAGCGTGAGAATATACAATCGCCTATTCAGCGTTTCTCACGCTCAGGTAAATGCATGTATTTGCCAGACCAATTGGAATGCGGGTTGAAGT
The DNA here is from genome assembly GCA_963682025.1 of Cordilura impudica. Taxonomy (NCBI): domain Eukaryota; kingdom Metazoa; phylum Arthropoda; class Insecta; order Diptera; family Scathophagidae; genus Cordilura; species Cordilura impudica. Next base: position 219,733,618 of record OY821520.1, read on the forward strand.
TATAAACAGAAGGTTTGTCAACGATGATTCTACAAACACACTACACCTCCCTTTTTAGGAAAAAGAACAATCAATATATTAGTTGATTGTTCTTTTATATAACATAGAAAGTGAGGTGCATTATACCTCCCTTTTCGAAAAAAAAGTCGATCAGTAGCTTTCTGATTGATCTATTTATATAATTTTAATTTTAGTTCATATTAGTATTTTCTTAATATATTCTTATATTTACTTATATATTTTTTCTTATATTTATATATTTATCTATAATTCAATTATATCGTTAATTAACGTATAATTATAGACGATTTTTGTAGACCTTCATAGTCCTCGTATTGTCTAGGGCCAATACGCAATTGCCCTGGTCGTCCATTTCCCTGATTTCGAAGGGACCCTTGAACAATGGGTTGAATTTATGGCCAGCAGTGTCTTCCAAAAGAACAAGATCTCCCGTTTTCACGCTCATTGGCCTTGTCACTTTATCATAATGGCTTTTGCTACTAAGTTTTGCTTTGTCAAGCATTACTGAGGCTCTTCGCTGTGCCGTTTGAAGTCTGTACTTCACTTCCTTCTCATATGAGTCTATGTTGTAAAGTGGACTAATGTTGTCCGACTTTAAAGCGTCTATGGTAGGTGGTATTTTTCCAAAGACAAGTTCATATGGACAGTAGTCATGTACTGTAGATGGTGTTGTATTGAAGCAATACGTGAAGTAAGCTAACCAATCATCCCAATCAGTTCTATCCGATGATATGTACGAGCGGACATATTCATTGAATGTTCGGTGGGACCTTTCAATGGTACCCAATGTTTGGTGATGATAGGCTGTCGAGGTTACATAATCTATGTTCAATAATTGACATAGTTCTTTTACAGTTTGAGTTATATATTCAGTTCCCATATCAGAAATCATTTTCTTCATAGGACCGTAAATCAAAACAAATCCTTCGAAAATAGCTTTGGCAACAGTTCGTGCCTATTTGTCGAGAATTGGTCAGTGACCAAATATTTCGTCAAATCACAAATTATTGTTACAGCGTATTCATTGCCGCCATTAGACCGCACAAAAGGACCAATTGTATCTATGATAATAGTATCAAATGCACGCGTTGGTGTTCGTGTTTTGAACATTGGTTCTTCTGTTTTCGGTAATAATATTTTAATCTTATTTTCCTGAGCATTCTTGTTATGCCAGGGTGACCTCCAAACAATGGATTGTTATGATACAATTCCATAATTCTAAATTTTTCGGAATCCGTTGCGATTCTGGTAAGTGATGGTATGAGTACTATACGTAAACTTCGAAGTATGCTATTACCTGTTCTCTTGAAATAGTCTAATTTTATGTTCCATTTTACGTTCATGAACAACGCATCGTCCAAAGACAAGCGAAGAGTCTTGATCTTAAGACTACTGGCTACTTTTTCAAGCCTTGGAAAAAGGTCACCTTTCCATTAGTAATAAAATCCTTAGATTCAAATTGGAAAAGCTTAGTCTTTCCTTTCAGAATAACCAGCTTATCCTTAGCAAAATGCATTCTTGCATTCTTATTGTACTCTTGAGCATTTATTGCCTCATATATCCGGATATCTATCGGTTCCGTGTTTGGTTTTTTAATGGTCACTTCATTGTAACTTTTCTTAGCCTGAAGTCTTGTTGTTACACTCAGTACTTTATAAAATTCGTTATTTCTTATGTCTTCGAATTCTATTCGAGACAGTGCGTCTGCTGCGCAATTTTCACTCCCCCTGAAAAATCGTACTCCTCCAAATCTAATCTCATCCTCGTAAGTTTCGAAGATGGGTTTTTCATGGAAAATAAATACGTTAAGGGACGGTGATCGCTGCGGATCAAAAATTTTCGGCCATAAATATATGGTCTAAAATACTGAATTGCCCAATGGATAGCCGCTAATTCCTGTTCTATTGTTGACTTATTACTTTCGCCTTTCGTGAAGGATCGTGAAGCGAAAGCTACATGTAGCTGCTGATCAAAGTATTTCTGACTTAAAACCGCACCACAAGCAACTTTACTTGCATCTGTGGTTATACAGAATTCCTTCCCGAAGTCAGGATACTGTAAAATTGTAGGATTTATTAATTGGTTCTTGAGATAGTTGAATGCTTTTTCACATTTACTATCCCAATCGAATGTTACATTTTTCCTACATAGCCTTGTTATGTGCTTTGAATGTTCGGCAAAATTAGGAATGAATCTTCGATAGTAGTTGCAGAAGGCTACGAAGCGTTTAGCTTTATCGCCATTCTTCGGTGTTGGGTAATTTAAAATTACTGAAAATTTTCCGTCATCTGGTAATATTCCTCTGTCTGTACACATGTGTCCCAACAATGTGACTTCGGTACCGAAAAAAGAACATTTGTCCGGATGTAATTTTAAGTTATATTTTCGACAAGTATCGAAAATATTTCTCAAATTTCTACTAGATCATCCATATAGAGAAATGCTTGGTCTGGTGATAATCCAGAAAACGCAAGCGACATCATTCGCTGAAATGAATTTTGAGCAATTTTTATACCGTAAGGTAAACGTTTGAAACGAAATGATCCTTTGTTCGTGGAGAACGATGTTATGTCCCAAGAGCTTTCTTTTAACTCAATTTGATGGAAACCTGACATTAAGTCAAGGCAAGAAAAGAATTTGGCTCTGCCCAATTGATCTAGAATATCGTCTATTCTAGGGAGTGGAAATTTGTCCGCTACGAGTTTTTTATTAATTCCTCGATAGTCGACGACCAATCTCCATCTCTTTTGATTTGTACCAGGTAATGACTTTTTCGGTACAAGTAAAATGGGGCTGTTGTTTTCAGACATAGAGGGTTCTACGATATCATCTTTTATTAGTTTATTAACTTGATCATCTACCTCTGCCTTATGAGAATGTGGTATCCTATATGATTTGATATAAACAGGATCCTTATCCTTTAATTTTAACTTCTGTTTGTAGAAGTTGTTGGTAGTCATTTTCTGAGACTCCAATCCAAAAATATCAACATACTCATGGCAAATGTTTCTTAGCTTTTCTTTAGCAAATTCCGGAAAATTTTGGGATAGTATTTCGTTAAGACTTTCGGTTTGAATTTTTGCATTCGAAATAACAACATTTTTGTTGTGTTCACTATTCTGACCAATGGTCTAGATTTTGAGACTATTGTGCTCGCAATGACCACTCCGTTTTGAAGAATTTGATTTGGAATCAACACATTTTCTTCATTAGATTGCATGTTAATGTGCCGTATTACCCCTGACCTTGCAGGTAAAGATATTGAATTGATATGTGGGGCACTACGCAATGCTATAGCGATGTGTTGGGAAAGTCTTTTGGATCTCAGGATCATCCAATCTTGGTCATCCCGATAATCCAGGAGACAATTGTATTTGCGAATAAAATCCATACCAATGATTCCCCCACTGGAATAGGGAAATCATCCTCGACCACATGAAATACTTGTGGTATAAGGAGTTCCTCAAATTGTAAACTAGTATGAATTTCACTAAGGGTAGTTGTCAATCCTTGGTCAACACCACTCACTCGTGTTACTCTCGTCTCATTTATACGTCCGTTACGGATCTGTCCAACTTTTACTAAAGAAATATCTGCACCTGTATCCAGCAAAAATGTGGATTTTTCCCCACTTAGTAGAGTTTTGCAGGAGAGATAGCTATAGAGGTTTAGATTCAAATGATAGATTATATGTTCTACATCAGGGGTAATAGCTCGTTTCCCGAGACATTTTCTGTAATGCGGCGTACATTGTTTCGGTTACCGTTATTATTCTGACAGTTTCGGCCACGATTTGAATTTCCGTCATAATTTCTATTATTATTGTTATTATTATAATTACCACGGCCATTGCCCCGATAATTATTATAATTGCCGTGATTTGGGCGACGTTGCCAATTATTGTTTCCCCGGTTTCTTGGTCCACCTCTAACTCCTTGATTGGAATTAGTAAAAAGAACTGAGTTCTGCTGCCCATACGCTTCTGTGCAGCTGTTTACAAATTTTGCTGTAACAGCATTCATATCCGAGAAAGTTCCTGATTCCATGATCAGTTTCACTCTCTCGTTTGTAGCGTTCTTGGCACAATTAATACATTAGTAAAAAATAATAAAAAAAATTTCAGTTATGTCATAGCATTCCCTATCTGTTCCCTTCAGGTAAACAGATTTTGATGGCTACGGCATAAATCGGTCGTCTCTTTTGGGAACACCGTATGATTTTTATCGCACTGTGGGAGTGTCACGTTTAATTACCCCAGTCAAGTTCTTCCTTCAGCTCAGCAATTTTAGTTTGTAATTCTTCAATAGCAGACGTTTTCCTTTCTCTTTGTTAATAGATTTCAAAATTATTCGAAAAGGAAATCACAATTGTATTCGTGCCTTTGACTTTTGGCCACACCAGTGTCCTTTTTTCGCCGTCCAGGCAAGATTCGTTGCCTGGTGATTATTAAAATTGTTCTTCACTTTCACTTTCTTTCATAATTTATAAACGTTTTGTAAAAGTTAATAATGTTTATTTATAAGTTTTTTTTTTTTTAATTAGTTGCCACGTGTTTATACTTGTTTAGTTGATATTTACTAGTTTTTTCATGTCTTTTGATTTTCTTGTTGAAAGTCTATTTTGTTTCAATGTCATTCACTATTAAATTTTTAGTTTATCTCATCGCTCCTGGCATTATCGCCATGTTAGAAACGTTTATTTTTTATTGCGTTGTATAACTTAATAAGACGTGTGTTTCGTTTGATTATTGTACATTAACTGTTCTTTATTTATTCTTTCAAATCTTAATCTACTTAAGCTAACTTTATAATACTTATAATGTATCTTACTACTACTAACGTAAATATATAGAGCGTGAGAATATACAATCGCCTATTCAGCGTTTCTCACGCTCATGTAAATGCATATATTTGATAGACCAATTGGAATGCGGGATCAAGTTAGAAACAGAAGGTTTGTCAACGTTGATTCTACAAACACACTACAGGTATTGTTTTCTGATTGAAGCTCATCTACTTTGCAGTAGAGTTCTATACATTCAAAATCTTGTTCGGTTGATAAGTTCTTGAGTTTCTCATCCATTAAGTTTGATATAAATGCCATCAAATCATTAATTGACAATATGTCCAGAAAAAGTTATCATATTATACTGTGAGCGTCAAAAAAAAGTAAACACCAATTCTTAACATTTAAATTATCTTATTACAAAATTATTATTGCCTTACGATAAAAAATAATATTACAGAGTTTAATACTATAGCGTTTAGAGATTGACTACTATAAAACATGAAATCAAATCAAATGGGAACATTGTAAAAATCTCTCGATAGTGAAAATGCATTAGATTTTACGCGTTTTGCAATAAGCAAACTGATTTAAGAAAACTTTCAAAATTGCTGGGAAATGAAGGCATATTTTTCGCGCAGCATGCCAATAAATAGCCGTGATTGGCTTGTTGCATTCAAACACACATATTGTGTGAAATTTTATTTATTAATTGCCGTTCATATAAAACTGTTTGATGGTATTAACTATACTTACTTACAGTGTATTGTTGGAATTGTTATACCCTCCACTCCAGTGTGCAGAGGGTATATATAAGTTTTTCATTCCGTTTGTAATAATTAGAAAAAAAAATCTGGACCCCATAAAATATATACACATATTTGTGATCCTTATAACAAGCGGAGTTGATATAGCGATGTCGTCAGTGGAAATCACGATGACGGCTTCAATCGGGCAACTAGGTTGCTCGTTGGTACAAAAAATTATTCATTAACATCCTGAAAAGTTTGCTATTTAAAATCGTCTAAATCGGTTTATCAGGTCCCGAGAATTGAAAAGTCTTGAAAAAATATGATTCGACTATGTTGTTCTTGTCACGATAACGTTCTCAATAGGACAGCTAGGGCGCTTGTTGTTAGTGAGAATGATACACCAACATCATGAGAAAGTTTCTGTTTTTTAAATCGTGCCAATAGGTTTCACAGGTGCCGAGAAATCACTGAAAAGTTAAAAAAATATGATGTTTTCCTATATTGTTATTCTAAATTTTGTATTTTGTCACAGCTGTACTTATTGTTTTTATAGTCGTTGTGGTAATAATATAAAAATTCACTAATATCAACATCTTATGGTGTAATATTTGAGTTAGTTAATTAATAAAAGAAACTATATAAAATCAATATCAATATTCTGCGATTTTTATAAGATCACAAAATATTACAAATTGATACATACATACTACTGTTGCAAATAGCAAAATACTATATATAACATTCATATATTCTGTATATGTATATCGATAATAAGCACATATTAAAAATAATATAAATATAAATTATTTTATTTATACAAAATACTGCAATTTTTTGGGTTGCAAAAAATTGTATGATTGTAAGGGTTCTACTTTTTGTACATACTTGCATTCAAAAGTAGTAGTGAAACCATAAAATATCTACCCTGTAAAAAATTGGTGTTTAAAAAAAAATTTTTTTGTCAGATGATAATAATATAATATAGATGTCAATAATATTTAATTATAATAATTTTTAAAATTTATTATTTAATGTTTGGCGCAGGCAAACGCCATTCCCGAACTACCAAGAATTTAATGCACGAGTTATTCCGCATTACGAATAATCGCGGAGCTCAGCTCAATCAAAGTGCAATGATTAAGCCTCGCCCTGGGAAACATGTGTTCATGCTTCCCTTTGCACAAACGCTATTCCCAACTAGCAAAAATTGTAGGCACGACCTTTCCACATCAGGAATTGTCGCGGGCTCAACTCAATCAAAGTGCAATGATTAAGCTTCGCCCTGGGAAACATGTATTCATTCATTTCTTAGCACAAACCGAACTTCTTATGACACATTAAAAATAAACTAATTGAGAAGTACAATTCATCATTACGCTGTATTATAATTATTATAAACAAAGTGATCGTATCATTGTAAACGAAATAGAATTGAAATTGTGTGCAGATTTGTTTTACTTAAAAAACTGTTTCTACAGATAGTGAATAAAATCCCAGTAAACATTTTATGCAATAAGTGATCATGTGGAGTCTTTTTTGGCTCCTCTGTGCTATTAAACAGTCATAAATGCGCTCTTTTGCTGATCACAAAATATTCTTTTGTTGGGAGGAAATATTACGTTACCCCCGACTCCTCTTGAGAACCTTTTTTATCCAATTTTCTTATTAGTTTCGACTTATTTTTGAGTCGTATTTAATGTCATTTTTCTATAAATCACTTTTTAAGCATAAGCAAAAATCATTTCTTAGTCTTTTTTCTAATACCGCATGTGATTAATAAGTTTTTAATTATCAAAAGTGCTCGAAGAAGACACAGTAAGATGATTTTTGTTAAAATAATCTTCGAAATGATTACTGGGATGTCGTATATTTTTGTTTACACACACATATACATAATGGCACCAGTAAGCCGAACTCTCTCATGAAACACATATGCGACAGCGGCTACACGACTACAGGCTGTCAAAATTAAATTACACACGTTTATATGAAAACGATTATTTTGACACCAACACAGCTACACGACTACATGACCACTTTTGCTGCTGTAGTCAACTTAGGCTAATTTCTATTTTTGTTGGCTACAAAATAAAAATAGTGTTGACAATATAACAAAATATGTAAAAGATATTAGTACTATGAAATATTTTATTTTGTTGAAAAAATTAATCACAAAATGAAATGCTATAATAATTCTATTAACAAGTAAATTTATTTATTTATTTTTACGTTATAATAATGCATTATAAATAAGTAATATATTTAAGACAATTTTATATAGAATCATACATGTTTTTCTATTTTAATAAAGTAAAAAAAATATAATTGGCACTAATGAAATAAAAATGATTTTTTTATTATATGTTGCTGTCATTTTCATAAAAATTAAGTAGTTGACTACACGACTACAATTGAAGCCAGCAGCAATTAATTCCGTGTGTTTGTGTAGCCTCTGTCGTCTATGTGTTTCATGCATAAGTAATAATTTCATTTAGTCTTATGAAAGCTTTTGAACAAAGTAGATATACGTCGCATTGTTTTGTGAAATCTTACATTGTTTTTTAATAGGTACCAGTGATGCCAGGAGATTTTTACAGAAATCTCTACGCTAATGAAAAAAAATCCCATTTTTTCCCTACACCCACTTTTTTTCTCTCTACATTTTTCCCTAAACTACTTTTTTCAATTTTTCAAAAAAAAAATTTATTTTTAATTTGTTAATTTTCAATTTCAATAATGCAAAAATAACATAACGAAGAAAAATGTCATACAAAATAAGATAGGAATATCATTAGAATTACATAAAAACAACATATAAAACCAAGAGATTTAAAAAAAAAAAATTAATTTTACTATTCTGTATAATTTATATGGCTAGATGTGCATTTAAAATTTACACAATTAATTAAAATGGCTTGCAAATGGGATCTTGGTTGTTGGTTTTAAAAGATATTTTTTTAAGACATTGGTTATTAGCATGTATACTTAGATCTGATTTGTCGCAAATTAATATTTTTTCACAAGCCTTGCATCTGTATTTAAAGTCGTCATTTTTGACCTGTTCCATCCCATTAGCATCTCGTCTCTCAACTAATATGAGTAAAACCTTTGTTTTCTGTATTTCTTTGATGTGTTTTCAGCATCAGCGAAAAACGAATCGGACATTTTTCTAAAATCAATTATGTTTACATTTATAATATTCTAATGTTCTTTTTATTTACAAACTTACTTAATAAAATCGAAGAGATCTACAAAGATGGCGTACTTATGTATGTATTAAAAAAAATTCACAAAACAAGTAAACTGCACAAAAGTGTTTTTTTTTTTTACTTGTCATTCTTCTTAAGGATGCCACGTATTTACTTTCTCCATATTATAGAGTTATGACCAGATTTAAAAAAGATATATATTTTTTTAATTTTAAAGTTTAAAATTGAAATATGTATAATATTAAGTTGTTAAAAAAAATTGCAAAAAATCCCAACAATTCGACAAAAGTAAGAAATCTTTTGCATTAAACACATACATAGACGCAAATCCATTTATCGATGCGTTACAAACGGAATGACAAACTGATATAATAAGAAGGAAAAAATAAAACTGATTAACGCTAGTGCTTGTTAAATATAAGACGTGGCCAAGTATTCCGAAAAAGATCCGAAATTTAAAAATATATTTTGTTTACTATTTTCTATTGACTTTAAAATTGTTAAACGTAAATGCTGAAAATTCAGAGTATTTGTTGTAATAAATTACTAAATTGATCAAATTGTTTACATTTTCAAATATTTTATCTAAATTTGTTACAAATAGTGCAAGAAAATCTAGGTGGAGGGTATCAAAGATTCGGCATAGCCGAATTTAACACTCTTACTTGTATTTGTTTTGTTTTGTTTCTGCGGGCTGCTTATATTTTTCAAAACAAATCTTCAAGTACTGTTAGTTTTTTTGCATGTCATTTTTACAGCTTCTGTAAACGTTTACTTCAGTTTGGAAGCCTCGTTTTACATTTCACATTTCTGCGATCTTCTACCGATTTTGTTTATTGCGTATGCGCTCATACCGCCTTTTCTCAATCATTTCGTTATATCCTTCAGCCAACGCTCTCCACTTTTGCCTTGCATTCCGCATTCTTTCTTTGTTTTTTAATTTATTGTTTTCTAATTTTATTTGAGCTTCCTTCAACTTCGCTCTCCACCATTTATTTTTTTTTAGTTTTTTTCGCCGCTGTTTTTGCTCCTGTAGATTTAAATAATTTAAAAATATGTATTTTCACAAATAAATCATTTATGTAAGAAAAAAATAATTTTCTAATTTTTAAATTTCGTACTTACGAATTCGCACGTAACTAACTTTATATATATACATAAGTACCAAGATCACAAATATTATTTTCAGCAAGGTTTCATAATTTTTGATTATTATATATTTTTTTTAATACAGTACGAGTATATTATTGAGGAATTGTTTTCAGTTAGATCTGAAAAATGATATCTTGTAAATGATGTCCATTTTCTGCTGCGCACATACGTGCTTTTTTTTAACATATTTTCAATAAATTTTCGCAGAATTTCGAGTCTAATGGCCATGATTTCATTTCGAATATTGGTTTTTAATTTTGAAATGGTTCTTGGCTTGTTAACATACACTATTTTTTTCAAATATCCCCAAAGAAAGCTTTCAGCAGCTGTTAAATCCGGTGAAGGCCAGTTAAAATCGCTTGTGCGTGAAATAATGCAATAAAGGTATTGTCCAGACGTTGCTGGTAGGCTGTCATTTTCAATTCATGCGCAAGTTGAACTTTATATGGGAACTAGTCTAATGTACCCAAAATTTTCTGCAGCGACCGCCGTGATAGTCCAAGTTGTGTCGAACGTCTCCGTGTTGAGGTTGAGGGACTATGATGAACGCTCTCCCGTACAAGTTCAATATTTTGAGCAGTGTTCACGGTAGGTACTCTTCCGTCACCAGGAAGGGTTCTTAGAGACCCATGTTGCCGAAAATTTCCAATCAAATGGTTCGTTGCTGACGCTATGGGCGCAATGCCCACATTAAAATGACGACGATATGCACGCTGTGTCAACACAATGAATTGTTGGTTTAAAAAATAAAATTCAACTATTTTTGATCGCTGTTCGATTGTATAGTTATTCATAATTAATTTCCCAAGTCTTCGTCACAAAATGCTGAAGAAAAAACGAAGAAATAATAATTAAAAAAGTTATAAAGGATTCAAACCATATAGCTCATTCTGCGCCAAACTGTATAAAAAATCTCTGTTTGTATTAACAATTGATGAGCTTTCTGCATGAACTTTCAACGCGCTGACATCGAAATATGCGATAATGCAAAACAAAAACTTACAGTTATTTGCAATTGCATAGTTTCTTATGCATTCTTTTTTATCTATTTTTATTTAAAGAGCAAAACTCAAGCGTAATGTCTCTCTTTAAGAACTTTAAGCAAAACAAAACATACAATAGAAATAACCATTCGAATATCTCGAAATGGGTTGTGAATAAATGTAAAATTTGTTTACATTTGTTATATTAGTTAAATTTGAGTGCTTCCCTTTGGAAATATGTTAAAACAAATTTTTTCCAGGAACTTTTAATATTTTGGTTTCGGTGGACCTTTCAGTGGAAATGCCCATATGGTTTTGCGATTTCCCGTTCTTTTATACATTTTAGTTTTATTGAGAAAGAATTATTTGTTTACTCTCATTTTACCAAACTTTACCTGAATAGTAAAGGAAGGACCAAATTATTTGATATTTTAAAATCAAAGCACTTAGACATAAAGTTTTTAGTTTTGATATTAACCGTCTGTTTAAGTACATTTTTAAAATCCGAAAAAATAGTCCTTGTAAATAGGAATACACCATTTAAAAATCATGTCTTATAAGGGACTATTTATATTGTATCCCTTACAAACGTGCGTTTTGTAAGCTTCGGTTTTTACTGCGTCACCTTGCACAAAACTAATTTAGTTTACGGGGATTGACTCCTGCATAATTGAAAATTTTTTCAAGTACGGTAAATTTAAGATTTTAAGTTTTACTTGAATTCGGTAAAGGGATGCAAGAATTTCATTGAATAAAATGTTTTATTAAAAAACAAATCAATGTGAGTCAGATCACAGGGGAGATGTGTAAACATCTACACCTTTTCCAGTTGTATTTCAGAAAAAATAAATTGAATTTCAGAAAGTATCAATTGTATTTAAGAAAACATCAATTGATTTTCAGAAATACTTAACTATATTTCAGAAATCATCAATTGAATTTTAGAAGGTATCAAATGTATTTCAGAAAACATCAAATGTATTTCAGAAAGTATCAAATATATTTCAGAAGACATCAAATGTATTTCAGAAATTATCAAATGAATTTCAGAAAATATCAATTGAATTTCAGAAAATATCTATTGAAATTCAGAACTAAAAAGTAGTTTACCCTACAATACCGAAAAGTTATTATTGTTTCTATTAGTGATTTGGAGTCACAGAAAATGTTTAGCAATATTTGGACTTATTTGTTATACACTGGAAAATAAACTATCAAGGGCGGCCTTTTAATCGAAACAAGATGAGGAGGTCATTTGGTAATCAGCTACAAATATAAACATCAGGAAAGAATTTTGACCGATTTTGAAGACATCATTTTGAAACAAACACGTTTATATCGTCACCTAAAATGCAAAAGGCCGTAACTAACAAAAAGTTCGAAATTGACTTTTTGTATTCTAGTTGCGGCTACTCTTTTACCATAAATTTGTTTTCATAAATAAGAATCCATCTTTATTTTTCAGCTTGATTCTAAAATTTGGGTATTAAGATTAAAATAGTTTTTGATTTGTGATGTTTTTTGCTTCTCCTATAAAAAAAATAAAAATATTAGTTACGGCCTTTTGCATTTTAGGTGACGATATGTAGTTTTCAAGAAATATTACAAACCCAGTGTAATACTTAAAAAAAATGTTTTTATATAGCGTTCTGAATATTTTTCTGAGACAATTGATATTTTCTCAAATTCAATTCATATTTTCTGAAGTAAATTTAATAATTTCTGAAATACATTTGATATTTTCTGAGATACATTTGATAATTTCAGAAATATATTTTATGTTTTCTGAAATACATTTGATGTTTTCTGAAATACGATAAATAATTGCTGAAATACATTTGATGTTTTCTGAATACATTTAAAATTTTCTGAAATACATTTGATGGTTTCTGAAATACGTTTGATAATTTCTGAAATACATTTGATGTTTTCTGAAATACAGTTGATATTTTCTGAAATATATTTGATAATTGCTGAAATACATTTGATAATTTCGGAAATACATTTTATATTTTCTGAAATACATTTGATAATTCCTGATACTCTTTTGAGATTTTCTGAAATTCAATTGTTATTTTCTGAAATACAAATGATACTTTCTGAAAATCAATTGATGCTTTCTGAAATAAAATTGATTATTTCCGAAAACCAATTGATGTTTTCTGAAATTCAATTGATACTTTCTGAAAATCAATTGATGTTTCCTGAAATACAATTGATACTTTCTGAAACACAATTGATATTTTCTGAAAATCCGTTGATGTTTTCTGAAACACAATTGATACTTTCTGAAAATCAATTGATGTTTTCTAAAATTCAATTGATACTTTCTTAAAATCAATTGATGTTTTCTGAAATACAAATGATATTTCTGAAATACAATTGATATTTTCTGAAAATCAATTGATGTTTTCTGAAACAAAATTGATACCTTCTGAAATTCAATTGATGGTTTCTGAAATACAATTGTAAAAGGTGTAGTAATTAAAAAAACACGTAAGTTTATTTTGAACTTCTTCAAAGTTTTCCTAGTATTTAGCTTTTTAATGTATATATTCATAGTGCATAGATGTTTACACATCAAAAATAAGATATATTGCTATTTGTATGAGAACTTTATGGACTCCAAGTGGGGAATTTTTCCCGGAGGTCTTATTCTTAATATGTTCGGAATATATAGTTGTAAAACTGATTTTTAACAAATTAAATGAAGATCGAACAATTCTTATGCTGCCTACACACGAGGCAACCGGTTGAAGCAATGGTTGTAGCAACAATGATATACACGTAGCAACGATTGCCTCAATTAGCCAAAAATATCAAAAAGTTTTGATATTTTTCGTTGGTTGAGGCAACCGTTGCTACGTGTATATCATTGTTGCTACAACCATTGCTTCAACCGGTTGCCTCGTGTGTAGCTAGCATTAGGTTTGATTACTGTATGTCTTTTGATACTGTGGTTTCAACACTATTTTTAACACAAAATAAACAAACTGCAGTTTTAGAACTTTAATACTACTACGTTGTATGCGTACCTTTGTTGGATGCTACAATAATCATCAGTATCGCTTTAATTTTCATTTGGTTTAAGTATGTATCATATAATGAAATGAAATAAACAACAACAACAAAACAACGATCTATTTCATTTTGTTGTCTATTAATATAACTGTGCTTCTGATCTGTGTAGCGGCAGCCATTGAATATTGTATTGTATTGTATGTACCCATAAATATTTGATATCTTACCGACTACTATATTGTATTCACAATATACCAGATAAACACAATCCATTAGTGTAGCATTTATATTGATACTGTACATTTTGAGGGATATACGGTGACAAAAGATCCTCTAGTATGGCAACTGTGATTGTTTAGGACATGATATATTTTGTAAGACAACAAATCTATAAAATAAAATAAAAATTGCACCTTAAAGAATAAGTGCAGCCTCAAGTCTACATATGGATGGTTTCAACTACATGATTGAAACATATAAACACTCGTAAAACAAACATCTACATATGGATGGTTTCAGCTACATGATTGAAACATATAAACACTCGTAAAACAAACATCTGTACGAATAATTATACTTTTATAACTCGGTAGTTAATATTATAATCGTTCAGTTTTAGATGGATTTTAATAGTTCTTATTTATAGATATTCTACGAATATTATAAGTATACATACATCCATGTGTTTTTATGTATGTGTGTTTGTATATGATAATTTAACTAATTTTTTGTAACACTCATAATTTATGTAACATGCTACCAAAAATGGCAACGAAATGTAAAATATGTATAGGTATAATGAATCACAAAATAATCACAATATAATCACAAAATTATCAGACATGAAAACTAAAAAGAAATAGGACTGCATCATTAAATTTTAGGAACTTAGAAACAAATAAAAATTAACAATTAATCAGTACAATCAGCTGCTAATCCTGAAGATCATATATTTATTTTGGCGACCATTTCTTCTTCATTTTTACCAGATGTTTCTTTTTACAATTTCAATTCAACAATTTATCTGACTTACAGTGCTGTCAGACTTTTTTTTCGAAAAATCGTCAAAATATAGAAACAAAATCGTCAAGAGTTTAAAAAAAAATCGTCAAAAATTCGTCACATTGAAAAACGATTAAAAACAAACTTTTAGTTCAAAAAACATTTGTTTTTTAGTGATAAAAACAAACTTTTGTACAATACAATGTTTTGTATTAAACAGACTTCAATAAAACGCTTTAAAACATAAAATAATAGTAAAAACAAAAATTAATAATAGTTAACATAAACTTTTACATATTAAATAAAAAATAATTTTTTTTTAAAATTTATAAATACATACTTGAATTATGTTTTCTTAGAACATTTTTTGTAATGTTTACATTGAAACATTCTGAGGAATGATATTTTAAATAATCCTTTAAAAATAAAATGCCTTCCAGGGTTTTTGTTTCCAATGAATTCCTAGATTTAGTTTTATTAAATTTTATTTGGTTAAATATTCGTTCAACATTAGCTGATGAATTTGGTAAAGTCATCAAGTTATTAAAAAAATCACATAAATTTAGGAGAGCAGGCTTATTGTTTGTAAAATTAATTGACTTTACTTTTTTCCAAAATACGTTTATATCTAACGAACTTTCTTCAAATTCAATAAATCTCAGTTCTCTTATTTCAGTTTCTATTATTTGATATTTGTCTTTAGAGACCAAATTAGGAAAAGTTTTTAATAAAGGAAGTATGTCTGAATCTCTATTTAAAATTACAGATGGGGTTATTAAATTTAAGTTTTTTAAAATTGTGGTGTCAAAATCAAATCTTTTTTTTTTTATTTGATGACACAATTCAATACAAAAAGATAAGCAATTGTCAATAAATTGATTGCGAATTTCTTCATTAATTGCACATTGGGAAATTTTTTCTTTTACATAAATCCCAAGGTAAACTTCTTCCCTTTTTAAAATATTTCTTGGGTCATAAAAAACAATTTCATTTAAAGGAACATTTTTTATGCAATCATCCTTTAAAAAATTAGTTAAAATATTTTTAAAAAGTTTGTACATTTCATTGTGTATATTGTGAATTTGAATTCCTTCACTTTGAAAGGTTTTGTTAATGTTGTTAATAAAATTTAGAATATACTTCAAAAAACACAAATAAAGTTCATTTACATCATTCAAATTTTTAAATACATCTTTAGAAGTATCAATATCATCGATATTAGCAGCAAAAGAAAAATAAATATTCAAAGGCTCGTACAATTCTAAAATTCGGGCAACTACTGCTTCTAAAGAAAGCCATCTAGTTTGGGATGGGTGAAGCATTTTCTTTGGTTTAATATCCAAAATAGTTTGTATATAAAACAAGTAAGAGTGTTAAATTCGGCTGTGCCGAATCTTTGATACCCTCCACCTCGGTTTGAGTCTTGATAATAAATGTAAATGAAAAAGTAAACAATTTGTTAAACTTAATACCAAATTATTTCAGCAAATTCTTTGGGTTGGTTTTCTTCTTTTCTATTATTTCGGATTTATTTCGGTGTTTGCTTTTTGGTCATCGTGGTTGCTGATCGGCATGCATTTTGGTTATATACCTATATGCATGCGTTTCCGGTTATATGACATAACTTCTCGTTTAATTTAGTTTTTGCTAATTAAATAGCTCGCCCTAACCTCCATTGCAAAGGTAATGGTTGTGTAGAGTGGCTATATGCATTAAATCGTGCTAATTGGAGATGGCTGTATAGTTTCTTTTAACTGGCCAAATATTTCTTCATTGTGGCCATATAGGTCGGATGGAGTAACAAAATAATAACCAAAAAAAAAAGCTCTCTCAACTTTTTTTTTAAATATTGTCATATTTTGAAAACATAGAGAATAAATTTATAATAATAAATAATCAAATTAGGGATGAAAAACGCAAAAAACGAAAAGTCCCAAACATTTTAAATAAAATAATTTAATGTTATCTTTATTTTCTGAAAAACTTCAAATTTTCATCCAAAAAAAATTGTGAAAATTTATATATAAAAAATAACATTCTCATAAAATTACGTTTACTTATGTAACAATTTTTATGTTAGCAATTCTTAAATATCATTTGAGGTTTTCTTAAATTCATTGAATTTAAATTAATATCGACAAATCTGTTTTTCTATTTATTTAAATTGTAAAGGAGTGGCATCTCTGTCAAAATAAGCGAAAAACACAAAGAATAGAAAAAAACAAATTACTTCGGGTTTGACAGGATGATTTTATGTTTATGTTTTAGATAACAACAACAGCTGACTTTAACAATAGCGAATATCGTTTCAAAATTTTACTGATAATTTTGCAATTTTCTTTTTTTTTACAATTCGACTATCGTTAAAAGAAGTTACTGAATCGCGGTACTGAAAAGTTATTAATATCTCCTGAATGGCAATATTTTTTTTAAATGTAAACATTTTTAAATGTAAAGATATTTATAAATTTAAAATTATTATTTCCGACGTTTTGATATGATTTTCTGAAACTCAATTAATATTTTCTAATTTATAATTGGAAATTTTATTTTCAGTTTTTATTATAATTGATATTTTCTTAAATTTGAATGGAAAATTTAAAAAGTGAAATTTTGTATTTATGTGAATAATAATGCTTTATTAATTATAAACAATTTTTAAAAATTAGATGTAATCGCAATCAGATATTTTATAGGTAAAGCAGAATAATAATTCTATATAACTATGTAGAACTGTTTTGTAAGCAAAAAACTCATTGACGAACTCGGTAACTCTATTTTGTAAAGACAACAAAAAGTTAACCCCCCAATCTCACATCACACTGAAATTGTAAAATCGTTGTGTACGTATTATCAACGAAAAATTGTTCGAATTAGTCGAATCCATCGCCATTAAATTTTATGCTCAAACATCTGACTGCAATCTCATTTTTAAAATGTTGTCGAAGCATAAACTTGAAAAAATTTGTATACTTCTCTCTCTTATTTTATTTTAAGTAGAGTTACCAAGTTTATTATACAGGCACATGTTTGAGGGAAAATGTTTACATTTATTATTATTAGTATTATTTTAATAATAGTTAATAATATTTATGCTCTATAATTAACAAACTTGCGTTTTTGTATGCGCATTTCAAAAAATAAATCATTATAATAGATTTAACAAGTTAAAACTTTAATTACAATTTTACAGAATCCAGTAAATTTGCATTAAATTTATAACAGGGTAACATTAATCATCGTTAGTGTCTGCCACTATTCGCACGAAAAATTTGGTGCCATTAGTGTGACCACTGCGGAAAATGTGTGTGTATTAGTAAAAAAAATGTGAGTGTATTGAGTTTTTCGAACTTGCAGTGTGATGTGAGATTGGTGGGTAATATGCCAAACTTATGTTCATATTTGTAAAAGAATAATGAAAAAACGTATGAAATAAAAGACCAACCCGTGTATACTCTTAACATTGTTCTGTATGATATCTAGTTGAAAATATTAACATTCATGTTAAAATAGAAATAACTATTGCAAAGCTAATTAGAACAAACAAAAATTATGGCGGCATCTACTGTGGCATAGTCACGCTGAGCAAAATGAAGTGACACTCTGTTAATACAAAAGAAATGTATTTTCCCCACAACAAAATACTGCAGAATTTTATGTAAATAAAATAACCGATTTATTTCTAACATGCAGTTACTATGAATATACTTACATACATATATATAATATAAGTACATTATTTGTATTATTTAATATGTGTATGTATGTATATTTAAATATTACACACAAAAAATACAACATCAAACGTTGTTTTTGTGTTTTTCTCTTTAAAGGTGCTATTACATGATGTGTTTTTTACATATGTACTGTCAAATTTTCCCACAACAAAAGTTGTACACATCGTGTGATACATATGAAACATTGTTTGTGTACAACACATGAGGAAAGTCACATGTACATTTTTCAATTAGAACAGGTTCTATTTTTGCATGACAAACATATGAAAATACAACACTGCTTGTGGCGAAAGAAAAACAGAGTAAATTTTAAAGATTAATATTGAAAGAAAAATAAATTCTTTATTATTAATTAACAATTAAAAAATAAATAACCTTTTTTTAACAATAAATTTTTGTAAATTCACAAATTAAATTAGCTGTTGTTTACATTTAGAGGTTATGTCAGACGGAAATACATATGCACGTGTGATAGCAAAAATTATGAATCGTATGTAAAAGACAATTTTGACAGACATGAGGAATTTCATATGGATAAAAAAAGTGACAGTACATATGTAAAAAACATTTCGTGTAATAGCACCTTAAATAAATTAATACATAATTTTTTTTGCTAAATTTACATTTGGGCAATTCACAACAGGTGTTGTATATTGTATGTTGTATTGAAATACACAATACAATCATTTGTTGTGAACACTCCAACGAGGAAAGATCGCTTCGTCGCTTCTGCTATTTTGTATAAGAGAAAACACTTGTCAGTGTTTGCTTTTTGGTCGTGAGATATACCCTGGAGTTTTAGTTACGTACCTCTTGCATTTTAATTTAAAATGAAAAAAAAAAATGTTAAATGTTTTGGTTGGTACTGAAAGAGAAAATACATACTAAAAATATAAACATTAATTTTTATATAAATAAACTTATCGATGTATTTGCGTTATTTGCATTATTTGCCATATTTTATTTTATAATTATTTATGCTGATAATATTCTATGTATTTGTTTTTTCTTTTTCATAAAAACTGGCATTCACTTGGAACTGATATGTTATGATACAATATACAACATTTAAGGTGCTATTACATGATGTGTTTTTTACATATGTACTGTCAAATTTTCCCACAACAAAAGTTGTACACATCGTGTGATACATACGAAACATTGTTTATGTACAATACATGAGCAAAGTCACATGTACATTTTTTAATTAGAACAGGTTCTATTTTTGCATGACAAACAAATGAAAATACAACACTGCTTGTGGCGAAAGAAAAACAGAGTAAATTTTAAAGATTAATATTGAAAGAAAAATAAATTGTTTAGTATTAATTAACAATTAAAAAATATATAACCTTTTTTTTAATAACAAATTTTTGTAAATTCACAAATTAAATCAGCTGTTGTTTACATTTAGAGGTTATGTCTTACGGAAATACATACGCACGTGTGATAGCAAAAATTATGAATCGTATGTAAAAAGACAATTTTGACAGACATGAAGAATTTCATATGGATAAAAAAGTGACAGTACATATGTAAAAAACACTTCGTGTAATAGCACCTTTACTAAACATAGCAAATGAAGTTGGATCGTGTATCAGATTTTTCAGTGAAAATTACCAACAACAATTTTACACTATTGTAAAGTGATACACGATACAAGAGATACAACGATACATTACCCATTGTGAATTGCCCAATTGTTTTTTTATTAACAACTAGGTATTTTAGCATTATTTGCTTTAGATGTTGGTGAATTTTTACTCCCTTTATATTAACTCGTAGTGTCTGCTTGTCGAAAAAATTTTGGATCGATTTTAACCACTTTCCCGTGACCCAATCGATCTGAAATTTTGCAGGCAGGCTTGTGATGATCTAACATATTTTTTTAGTGATGCCAAAACAATGGAAACTTTTAAATTTTTCTACCGGAGTTGATAAAAAAAAATGTACAAAGGGTTTGTTTTTGTTATATTATTACCATAATAACCACAAAAACAACAAGTCCAGCTACGAAAACAATGCAACATTTAGAATAACAACAAGAACAATATAGAAATATCATGTTTTTCATTTTTTTTTTACTTTTTCAGAGATTTCCCTGGACCTGTTCCACCGATTTTAATGATTTTTGAAGTAGAAATCTTTCCATGAATTTGGTGAATCATTCTCACTAAAAATAATCACTGTACTATTGAGGGCGTGATCGTGACAAGAACAACATAGAAAATTATTTTTTTTCAAGACTTTTTTAGTTCTTCATTCAAATCTCGGGCCCTAATCGACCGATTTGGACGATTTTAAATAGCAAACTTCTCAGGATGTTAGTGAATCATTTTTATGTCAACGAGTACCCTAGCTGCCGGATTGATGCCGTCATCGTGATTTCCACAGACGGACAGACGGACATCGTTATATCAACTCCGGTTGTTATAAGGATCACAAATATATAAATTTTATGGGGTCCAAAATTTTTTTTCTAATTATTACAAACGGAATGACAAACTTATATATACCCTCTGTACACTGGAGTGGAGGGTATAACAACTCTACAACAGCAACAATGACAGTCATATGTTTTTCAAATAGGAAAAAACTGTTTATGTGTTGGTTTCGGTCATTCCCCAGTATACATTGAAATATTATTTCTCCAATGTTGGAGAAAAGTTAAGTTCTTAAATTGATGTCAAATGTAATTCTCAACTTGGGTTGAACAATTTTTCTCCTTGTTTGCTTTCAACTTGACATCAAGTTGAGACAACATTTTTTCCAATCTTTGAGAAACATTTTTACTCTCAATTGGATATCCAACACTTTTCTCCACTTGAGACCAAACATTTTTTCAACTTGAATACGATTTGTGTTAAGTCTGAGATATTATTTAAATATGTCATAAATAATAAATAATAAATTAAATTAAAAAATGCCAAAAAAGTACAAATAAATCATTGATATATTTTTAATTATTTCTGCTTTTTGTCGAATTTTTCAGAAAATGTACAACTAATTAATTCATTTATTTTTAATTATAAATTTTAAAAAATGTAAATATATAATGAAATTAAATTAAAACATTAAAAAAAGTACATTGTTTTCATTTCTAAAATTAGTATAATATTTTTTAATATGGCAATTCCGTACCTTCCATTTGATACCGATTGGAAATATTTCTTTGCTATCAAGTTGAGAATCACAAATTTCTCAATTTGATAACTATGAAAAACGCCATATAAAAAATGTGCCTTTTAAGTTGAGAAGACTATATTCGAATTAACGTTGGAGATTTGAGAAATGTATTTGATCTCAAATGCACCTCAAGTTGATAGCAAACAAAAATGCTTATTGGGACATTTATTGTAGGCTCGTTTGCACACACACAAAAAATAGAAAATAAACCCTACAAGAAATGAATGACTGAAACTAACACATAAACAATTTTTGTACTAACACACTTGCAGTTTTTTTCTATTTAAAAACATATGACTGTCATTGTTGCTGTTGTTAAGGTTTAGGAAAGGTAAGTAATTAATTAAATTAAAAGTTCAAGTTAATTTTTGTTGTTTCTTTAGGATTCTTCAAAATATGTCAGTGGATTCGTTAGTGGCATTCTCAATTGTGGTGGCATGTCCCTCTATTATACCCTTCCACCATTTATTTTTTGCTCGCTTGTGGCCTATTCCTGTTGGATCGTTAACTTAAGATATTGCTGTAGAATCTTCACAAACTTTCAATCTAGAACTTTTATACCTCTTAGGAAACGCATTTGTGTAAATAATTATATTGTGCGACACTATGTTATATCCTGGATTTCGATTGTGAATGCTGTACCAGAAAATAATATGGTTAACTATTTGATATTATTAATGGACTTTTTATGATGTTGGAAGATAATACACAAGATATATAATTGTGTGAAACAACGCTGACACAGTTTATTAAATCGATTCATAATGATTCCAGTTAAGTGCGCATGGAAGACATTATAAATATATTGTTAATACATGCGCAATCACCAAATGAATTTATTAAGGTAATGCACTGACATTTTATTAAAAATTGTAGCTAGAAACAAATCCTTGAGTTTGTTTTAATATTTGAATGTTTTAATTTATGCCATTCTGGAATATAGTGTCTGGAATATGATGTTGATAATATGAAATGAATTTAGTTTCTTCAAAAGAACAAAGATCTCAGAATATTGAACAAATTGATTTATGAAGGTATTATGACAATATCTCACACACCGTTCTGTACAAACAAAGGTAGCAGTATTTGAATGGATACATCATTTACTCATCAATTTTTCAAATGAATTGTATCAGGTTTGGCCGAAATTGTTAATTCACAACACTCAAAAAGTAAGCTTTAATATAAATTGTTGATATATATGTAAATGTTATAATAAATTGTTTTCTCTAAGAAACTACTGATTGCACTAAGGCCCATTACCGGAAATTTCTATTGAGTTTAGGGATGTTTCGAGTGAAAAGTCAGCAAAGTTGTTTAAATATCTGTTTTAAGTTAAGCCCATTGTCCTGTTTCAACATTGTCTCAAAGTTATCACCACGTTTCGGAATTAGTGATATTGTTGTGTTTTTAATATTTAATGTTTATTTTTAATTTTGAATTTGATTTTAAATACAATAAATAAGTAAAAAATAAGTCGTGTTTCATTATAATCAAGCGTGACCGGTCAATGATGTTGTATATATCCATCAAATGTGACCGGTCAACGATGATATATTATATATCATCGTTGACTACTAAACAGCGGTAGAGTGAGCAGTTCAGATATATATTATATGGTTTACATACTTGCATAGGTTAGAGTAAGATGCAAAATCACATGTACACAAAAGTTTCGGTCAGTTTTGGCATATTTGCCTTAATAAAATGATAGAAACTTTGTTCTACGCGATGACCGACACTTCAGTCAGTAGTGACGGTCATATCACCGGTCAAATGACAGTCACTGTTCTTGTAGGGAATTGTCAATAAGCAAAGCAAGTGGCTTCGAAATTCGATGATGCCAGTTAATCATTTTTTGTTCACGCGGAATTTATAATTGGAGGAATTTTTTTCTCGAGAAATGTATTTTCCGTGAGAAAGAAATTCCTTGAGAATATTCATAATTGGGATGAAAAAATTTTAATTGGAACTTTTCAGTCAGAATAAATCATAATTCTAGTTAGATATTGGTTAATATTTAATTAGAAAAAATATTGCGGTGGCATCTACGCAATTATTGAGGCAGTCACGGAAAAATTAAATGCAAGTCTGTTTTTTTTAATATAACAAAAATGGATTTTCCCTTTAACAAAATATGGCAGAATTCTTTATAAATGAAATGCAAAATGGAAAATCAATTTTGTGCCAATTCTTAACAAAATTAATAAAATATATATATTATTATATTTATTAATATTTGTAATTTTATTTGACACAATTTCACACACAGCTTTACAGATCAACTGTTTTAATTAGAAAAAATATTGTGGTGGCATCTACGCAATTATTGAGGCAGTCACGGAAAAATTAAATGCAAGTCTGTTTTTTTTTAATATAACAAAAATGGATTTTCCCTTTAACAAAATATGGCAGAATTCTTTATAAATGAAATGCAAAATGGAAAATAAATTTTGTGCTAATTCTTAACAAAATTAATAAAATATGTATATATATGTATTACTATATTTATTAATATTTGTAATTTTATTTGACACAATTTCACACACAGTTTTACAGATCAACTGTTTTCAACTGATTTAGAAGTTTTCTGTTTTTGAAACAGTAGTGCCAATTTGTAACATTTTGTGATATAATGAAAATCGCAGAATAATAAGTTAATACACAATAAAAAATATTAAATTTTTAAGTTTTATATACATATTGCAATAAAAAAAACTTTGGTAAATTTACATTGAAGATGGTCAGAAATGAATGAGAAAAAATATATAGACATTTTAGAAAAGCACATTTAATGTTAAACTTTATGCACAAAATATATGGGTTTTTGTTGTTTCGAATTTAACTGTGGCTCTAAGTGAAAAGTTTTAGACCGACCGTATATTACATCTTGAGGATCCTCACCTAATATTTTCAAATATTTTAAATTCTTTTTAACTCATTTAACCTCATTACGAAAATAGTAAAACAGTAAATATGGAAAATCCACGCACCTCAAAAAATTGTTTTCTATGAAATAAATTAAAGACATTTCATATTATACAATTTTCTTTCAAAAATGTATCAATTATTGCAAATTTGAAATTTGACATATAGTATTTGTACATATATTTGTATAGATTTCGCAGTATGAAAAGAACTATTATTTCTTTATTTAGAATATATGTAAGTATTGCTCGCAAAAAAATGCAACATCATGAATGAAACACATAGACGACTGCTGGCAGCAGCATTTGTAGTCGTATAGTCAGCTACTTGATTTTTCTGAATACGACAGCAACATATAATACAAATGCATTTTTATTTAAATATACAATTACTTTTACTTATTTAAAATGCATTAGTACAACGTAAAAATAAATAAATAAGTTTAACGCCTTTTGATTATTAATGGAATTATAGCCTTTCATTTTGCGATTTTTTTTTTAAACAAAATAAAATATTTCATAGCACTAACTTCTTTTACATATTTTGTTATATTGTCAACACTATTTTTGTTTAGTAGCCAACAAAACACACTTGCAGTTTTTTTTTCTATTTGAAGAACATATGACTGCCATTGTTGATGTTGTAGAGTTGTTTTTTTTTTTTTTTGATTTTGTTTCGTTAACTCTTTTGTATTAAAGCACCTCCAATATATGTATCCATTTTAGTTTGCAAATTCAGTATATTTATAATTTATTACTTACAGCAAAAAATAATAGAAACAATTTTATCAGTTATGCTTACGAAACTATATAAATAGACTTGAAGTTGGCTGCAAAAGCAGTAGCCTGTGTAAAGAACAAGTTAGCGACATGTAACTGTTACGTAACGTGTCAGCCTTTTTTTCACATGAAAAGTATTGGGACGTTCCGGTTACGTTCGGTAACTGTTTTAAATGATTTTCATGTAAAAAAAAACAACTGACTCGTTACGGTTACGGTTAGAAAACATTGACCTTTTATGTGTATTATAATGCTATGAATGCATTTATCTTTATTTTATTTTATTTATATATTCTTTTTTTTTGTATTGTATATTATTTTTTTTTTATTATTATTACTATTTCATTTAATTATTTTTTTCTTTAAATAAATTAATACATAAAAATTTGTTTTTTAAATTATTGGTGAACTTTTACTCCCTTTATTTACTGCCTTTATATTAACTGGTAGTGTCTGCTTGTCGACAAAATTTTGGATCGATTTTTAGCCCCTTTCCCGTGAGCCAATCGATCTGAAATTTTGCATGCAGGCTCGTGGCAAGGACAGAAATGATCTAACAAATTTTTTTAGTGATGCCAAAACAATGGAAACTTTTAAAATTTTCTACCAGAGTTCACAAAAAAAATGTACAAAGGGTTTGTTTTTATTATATTATTACCACAACGACCACAAAAACAACAAGTCCAGCTATGACAACAATGCAACATTTAGAATAACAACAGGAACAATATGGAAACATCATGTTTTTCATTTTTTTTTTAATTTTTCATAGATTTACCTGGACCTGTTCCACCGATTTTAATGATTTTTGAAGTAGAAATCTTCCCATGAATCTGGTGAATCATTCTCACTAAAAATTATCACCCTAGCTACCCTATTGAGGGCGTGATCGTGACAAGAGCAACATAGAAAATTATATTTTTTCAAGACTTTTTTTAGTTCTTCATTCAAATCTCGGGCCCTAATCGACCGATTTGGACGATTTTAAATAGCAAACTTTTCAGGATGTTAATGAATCATTTTTTATGCCAACGAGCACCCTAGCTGCCCGATTGATGCCGTCATCGTGATTTCCACAGACGGACAGACGGACAGACGGACAGACGGACATCGCTATATCAACTCCGGTTGTTATAAGGATCACAAATATATATATTTTATGGGGTCCAAATTTTTTTTTCTAATTATTACAAACGGAATGACAAACTTATATATACCCTCTGCACACTGGAGTGGAGGGTATAAAAATGGTTATTACTTTTTGGGCTATTGTCAATATAATTATAAATATTTCTGGCAAGAGTTTCAACACATGAAGGTAATTTTAAACAGGCATAGGATGAGCATAGCGCCAGTGAATGACATATACATTTTAAAACTACTAAATTGGGAATTTCATCTTTAAAAAGTTTTGCTACAGAATGATTCTTACCAGTCATATTATTTGCCCCATCTGCAGCGAAACCTATCATGTTTTTTTTTATAATCGATTTTGTGTTTTTGAAAGTAATCGGCTATAGAGTTATGTAATGATAGCGCATCACAGTTTGTCACACTTACAAGTCCAAAAAATAGATCATTTATTTCGAAGTCGATGCTAACTCTGACTACGATACATAAATGCTTTGTGTTCCTGACGTCTGTAGACTCATCAATGCAAATAAAAAATTTATTTGTACGCATGTACCCACAAACAATATCAAATTGCTCTGCTCCAACCACTTTTTTATAACTATTTGAGTTGATTTTGTT
Source organism: Cordilura impudica (assembly GCA_963682025.1). Lineage (NCBI taxonomy): Eukaryota > Metazoa > Arthropoda > Insecta > Diptera > Scathophagidae > Cordilura > Cordilura impudica. The sequence continues at coordinate 219,760,925 of OY821520.1, forward strand.
TTTCCCAAGGTGATATTTTGAGCTACAGATGAGTCAGAAAAATAGCTTTTTAATAATTTTGTCAAGTGATCCACAGCCAAAAATGCAATATTGTGTTCTGCCAGAAACAAATAAATTTTAATTTCGGCTTCTTTCGATTTTATTTTAGGATCGGTTAACACAGATGAAATGGTGGGTTGGCATGGATATTTCATGGCATCTAAATGTTTTTTTCGAAGCAGAGTGTCTCAACAGGTCTGACCTTCCTGATGAAACTTGTAAGCTATTCAGACAAACATTGCACTTAATCCGAGAATTTTTTATTTCAACCCAACGGAATTCTTCAATCCACACATCTCGAACTTTTCTTTTCTTTTTTGGCAAATACTATAAAACAAAACCCATTATAAAAATAAATTCATAATACAAGATAAAGAGGTAATATACCTTATCCAAACTATTCTCCTCCTCATCAACATGAACAACATCCTCTTCATCCTGATCACTATCACCAAAATTTTCATTTTGGTCTGAAAAAATAAAACAGTTAAAAATTTTCAAATTGAAATTGTACGCACTTGAAAGTATTCTATTCTTCTAAAATATCGTTCAATTTATCGTTCCTGTACTCTGAATTAATTTATTTTTTAATTAAAACTTTAATAAAATTTTTTCCATTGAAATCTTTTACATGTGATTGATTCGTTTATTTTACACTTTTGTCGCGTTATTTTTTAAATTTACGGTTATATATACGAAAAGAAGTGAATACTGTACATTTGTCTCCTTTTTTCTGCAGCATTTGGTATTATACATAGTCTATTTTCTTTTATTTTCGTTATTAAAAAATGCGAACAACTATACTAGCAACATATTTAAAAAAAAGTAATGCCACATACAGAATTTGCGTCGTTATTCTTGACAGATTTAATTTTTTAAAGCAAAATTCGGTGCTGCCAAAAAATCGTCAAAACATAAGGAGTTCCGTACAAAATCGTCAATCGTCAAATTGACAAATTTACACAAAAAAAATCGTCAAAATGACGTAAAATGGTCACGTCTGACAGCACTGCTGACTTATGTCTTTCCGAAGTAAATGCTGTTTACAATGATTTTGGAAAGTTACTAGATTTAATGTTTGCAAGTGGCCCAAAGGTTATTTACTACTAGGCTTATAGTAGAACGGTAACGGGAAGAAGTAAGAGTCTGAATTTCACACTCCTTGATACCCTCTAATTTGGTTTTGTATTTGCATTAATATCTGGACATTGCAGTATTTATAACAAATGTAAAAGTTCAAAATTTGGTAAACTTGATACTAAATGATTACAACACACACTCAATTTGTAGTATTTTTTGGAGGTGTTTCCATATTTTAGGTAGTATCTTGGCACAATGATGCCGATTTATCCCATTTTAAATACCACATTTATTTTGTGAATGAACATGATTAACATACAGACAGACGGGCGGACGGACAGATGGATATCGCTATATCGATGGAGTCGCAAATCAATTTTTTGATGCGCTACAAATGGAATGACAAACCTATATATACCCTCTGCACAGTGGTGTGGATGGTATCATAAGTGAGAACTACCCTTAAGTTTTATGTTTTAACAAACGAACTACAATGATTTAATTAAACCTAAGGAATTAATGGTACAAAAAATATGAACAATCTGGTTCACTAACTGATTATGGTAAATATTCCGGCTTCTGAGTGAGTGAGACATTAAGTGGGAAAAGGCGTTTACTATTGCCAAGAGTATCGAAATGGCAGGGGAGAACGCGAATGAAATGCAAGAAAAATAGAAAAGGTTATGTACAAAAACCCGGTCCACAACAGTACCCGAAAAAATGCAAAAAATGTGGACAATTACACAATAACAGAACCCGGCTGAAGGCGTCATTTGCTTTATATGTAAAAAGCCAAATCATTTCGCAAAAATGTGTTTCAGACGTCAAACGGAGTACTACAAAAAAGATAAAAACAAGTTTGTGAGAAAAGTCAATGAAGAAGAAAACGTGAGAAAAGTCAATAAAGAAGAAAATGGCGAAAAGAAGAAGAAGAAGAAAAAGAGGACTATGATTATTTGTTTGTGGGTGTAGTTTAGCAAGCAAGGAAGAACTGTATTACAGATTGAATATTGATTGGAATATCGACCTTTTACCCATTATTTAGCATATTGGTAACTCTTTTCCCGTTATTTTAGCATTATTTTAACAGAGTTACCGACTTTTTTCGTTACTTATTAATATATTTGGCAGAGGTGGCAACATTATTATTTATTGAAGCCTAAAAAGACACTATACATTTTTTTTATTAAAAAAAAGTTACCAGATCAGGAAAAATGTGTATATATTTGCTACTGACAGCACTTTTTTTAGTAAGCAGAACCACCGAGTTCGCTGTCTGTTTAGCAAAATCTCAATTTTTTTTTCATTATTTTTAAATATTCAAGTATATATTTGTTATTTATAGAACTTTTTTAGTGAGCAGAACCGCCGAGTTCGCTGTCTGTTTAGCAAAAACTCACACCTATATTCGCTTTACTTATAGTTACAATACTATTAGTCATGTTTGAATTTCACAATGTTTAACAAAAACATTAACGAAAAAACAACTGTATGTTAATATACACATGTTAACATACAATTCTTTTTTCGTTTACATATTTCGTTTATATATTTTTTAGTGAGCAGAACCGCTGAGTTCGCTGTCTGTTTAGCAAAATCACAAGTCTTTGTATTAAAACAATTTTTCGTTATAATATAATGGATAAAATAAAAAAACAGATGAATAATTTTGTTTTGTTATTTTATTTACAAAAAATATTTTTAAAAATACTTATCCAATATATTTTTTATTCTTCTTATTAAGTTTAATTATGACTAATTTTAATACAACTTTTCAGACTTAAATAATTATTTACTAAATTTGTTATTATATCAGATCAAATTTTTATAATTTTTTTTTTCAAATATTAACGATCAAATCTTTATTTTTTTCAAATATTGACGATTTTCAAACAATTTTTTATATTTGCTTTAAAATTTTTTTAATTTAAGTTTTCAGATTTCAGGTTTTTAATTGAAGTTTTTAGTTTTTTAATTTATGTTTTAAAATTTTTCATTTTTAATTTTTAGTTTAATTTATTATAGATGGTAGAGGTGGCAACATTATGATTTATTGAAGCCTAAAAAAATACTATACATTTTTTTTTTTAAAGTTCCAGATTAGGAAAAATGTGTATTTATTTGCTATTGACAGCACTTTTTTTAGTAAGCAGAACCACCGAGTTCGCTGTCTGTTTAGCAAAATCTCAAATCTTTTCCAAATATTTACGATTTTCAAACAATTTTTATATATGCTTTTAAATTTTTAACTTCAGTTTTCAGTTTTTAATTTAAGTTTTTAAATTCTTAGTTTTTAATTTTTAGTTTAATTAATTATAGATAGATGCCTTTCGTATAGTTGTTTTTCATTAATATTTTAGATTTTCATTCTTTTTTATTATTGTTTTATTTTAGAGTTTTATAAAAGGTTGTAATAAGTAGAATCGTTTATAGATTATATAGTTTTATTAAAGGTAGAACTAATTTAAAGAAAAAATTTTAAATAGCGCACTAACATGAAGTCACGTTTCTATGCTTTTTGATAGTTTTAGTTTTTATATTTTTAATTTTCGATTTTCAATTTTCAATTTTTACTTTATTTAATTTTTAAATTTTTTTAGTAATTTATTTTTTTTAATTTTTAATGTTTCAATTTTTAGTTTATAGTTTTTTAATTTTTGATTTTTCAATTTTAAATTTTTAGTGTTTAGGTTTTATATTTGCTTTTCAATTTTTTAATTTAAGTTTTTAGTTTTTAGGTTTTCAATTTTTAATTTAAGTTTTTAGTTTTTAATTTTTGATTTTAATTTTTAGCTTTAAATTTTTAGTTTAATTTATGAAACATTTTTTTAAATATACAAAATTAGGAACGTGAATCAAAAATTCTTACAATTATTATTCCAAACAATATATGAGATTAATTTAAGGAAGTTGTATATTTCTTTCAATATCATGTTTTTTCTTACTGAATACTCATATACAAAGTATACAAATAATCTTTCTCAAATGGTTTTTAGGAACAAAAATTTTATATTTAGTCTAATTTAAGTTTTTAATCTAATTTTTTCTATCCAAATTATAAAAGTTTCCTACAAAATATCTACAAAGTAAATTAAGTTTATTAAATTTTAAACATATTTCTATAATAATTTATTGAAATATTGAAAACTTACCATATTCTTATAGATTTTTTTCATATTAACAAATTTCATATGTCTTTCATATGTAGTTTTATATAAAAGTTGTACTAAATACAATATTTTTATAATTTCTGACATCAATGTGTAACTATTTAAATATTTAAATAATTTAAATATTAAATGAAACTGCAGCATTTCCGATTACATCAAATGCTAATAACCATAGTACTCAGCATGCTCTAAACATTATTGCTCCAAATATTTTTTAATGCCTAGAACTGCTACGGCTAATAATTTACTTTACAATCCTGAAAACGTTGGTCGATTGATTAATTTTGATGCTGCATCACGAATCCCATCTGCTTCAACGTCTGGTACTTCAAATATAGTGCCTACAACTGGTATGGAATCAATACCAACTCCTAGAGGGTTGCGAACAATTCCTCCGAAGAAAACTGTATTTGCCACACGTTTCGTACATGATACAAAAGCTGATAAGATGAAATTTTATGTGATCTCTAAAATTTAAAACTGTATTTCTGAGGATATTAGTGTTTACAAAATGAATTCCAGAAAGAGAGCATCATTTAAAATAATTGTTCCTGAATATCTATTTGAACAAATCGTAGATGCCAGTTTTTGGCCTCAAAATGCATTAATACGTGAATTTATATATAGAGAAGAAGATAATGCTCGGCTTCCCGAATCCGCTGATCAAAATCCAACCCAGCAATTCGGCTTCAGAACTGGTCACAACACTTCCCACCCGCTAGCTAGAATCAAAACAAGAATTAAAGATAACTTCAGTGCCGGAAAGGCAACAGGCATGGTACTACTTGATATAATATCAGCCTTTGACTCAGTATGGCACGATGGTTTAATTTTTAAAATGATAAATTTTAATTTTCCACCGGAATTAATAAGATTAATCCAAAGCTTCTTAAAAAACAGAAAATATAAAGTATTTATAGGCACTAATTTTTCACCAAATATTTCAGTTTCTGCAGGCTGCCCTCAGGGATCTTGCTTGTCACCAATTTTGTACAACATATATACATCGGATTTCCCTTATTTGGTCGATTGCTCATCATCAATCTTTGCGGACGACACTGCAGTTTTTAGCCATGGAACTTTATTTGAGGATATGATCACCAATCTTCAAAATGCATTACTCCATTTAGAAGAATATTTTAAAAAATGGAAAATTCTCATAAACTCAAAACACAAGCCATCTATTTTACACGTAAGCGAAAGCCCTGCTTCCTCCCACAAAGAAATCTTTGCATTAACAATACATATATTCAATGGGAAAATAAAGTTAAATATTTCGGTATAGTTCTGGATACAAAAATCAACTTCAGTTGCCATACCTCCTACGTAATTGACAAGTTAAATAACGTATCAAGACTATTGTACTCGTTTATAAACAGAAAATCCACCCTAAGCCAAGCTAATAAAATCATCATTTTTAAAGCTATTTTTATGGCCATACTGTATTATGGAGCACCAGTGTGGCATGATGTGACAAATTGTCATATTCAAAAACTTCAAATAAATCAGAAAAAATTGCTAGAAATGATATACAACCTACCACGGTACTATTCTACACGACGATTGCATTCTATTGACGGTATTGCTATGGTTAAAGACAGAATCTTAAAACTCAAAAATCATTTTGATCTCAGATGCCAAATGTCTGAATATATCCACATCAACCATTTGACGGTCTCAACGTAGCCTTAAGTTTTATTTTAACAAAAAAAAATTTTTTTTTTTGCTTTATTAGGTTTTTGTTACTTTTTGCCTAAACATTTATAAATTTTAGCTATGTATATAGTATATATATATTATGTCCTGTGGTTCCTATAAGGAACAAAGGGCCACAACGAACTCCTTCCATTCGGTCCTATTTGATGCTAGGTGTTTGATTTCCCTCCAACTTAGCCCACTTTGGATTACTTCAGCTTCGAGTTGACGCCTCCTAGAGTGCGACGGGCATCCAACTCTACGTGTATTTCCATGGGGATTCCAGTCAATAGCAGTTTTAGTAGGGTCGCCTTGTGGTCTACGGAGTGCGTGACAAATTCGCTTAAGTATCTCGATGTTGATTGGACTTTGATTTGTTTGTGACCATAGTTGAGTGTTTGATATGGTGTTTGGCCAGAATATCTTGAGGATCCTTCGAAGACAGCGGTTAAGAAACACCTGTATGGCGTTTATTTCACGAGATGTTGTGTTCCATGACTCACAACCGTAAAGGAGCACCGATTTGACGCACGAATTGAAAATGCTGATCTTAGTGTGCTTTGAGATAGCAGTAGATTTCCATACAGGGCGGAGCATGCCGTATACCTGGTTGGCCTTTGACATTCTATAGGCGACGATAGATAGCAAAACGACCTTACTTCCTCTAGTTCAACATCCTGTATTTTAAATCTGCTATTATTAACGGTGTTGCAGCGCATTACCTTACTCTTTTTAATATTTATTTTTATTTTGCAGCTTCGGTTTCAAGACACTTAAGTTTAGCTGACATATGCCGATAGCTGTGTGACAGAAGACAAATATCATCTGCGTACTCCAGACTCTCTAGTTGTTGCGTGAGTCCCCATCGTATACCTCTGCTGTCCTGAGTAGCATTGCGCACTATGACGTCTAGGACGATGTTAAAGAGAAGAGGGGACAGTATACATCCCTGGCGCACTCCGGTTACAACGTTAAAACTGTTGCTTAGTTCGTTGGCATGGACAACACGACACCTAACATCCTTATACAGAGCTTGAGTAACCATGACAATCTTTGGTGGAACACCGTTACACGCGAGAGCACTCCATATCGCATCGTGGCTCAGGGTGTCGAATGCTTTCTCAAAATCTATAAAGATCATGTACAAGGGGGACTGCCATTCGGCGGACTGCTCAATAATTATTCGCAAAGTAAAGCTTGCTCAAGACTGATGTCATCCATTACAGCATCTGATATTCTTTTGTTGATAATGTGCGCTAAAATCTTATTTACTGCACTAAGAATTGTGATACCTCTCCAGTTCCTGCAATCGGTAAGGTTGCCTTTCTTTGGTATGTTGACAATGATACCTTCTTTAAGTTTTGAGTCGAGTTCGAGTGTGAGCCAAAAGTTCTCGATTAGGGGTAGCAGAATGTTCGCTGTTAGTTGGGGATCAGCTTTAAGCATTTCAGGGGCTATATTATCGCACCGGGGGCCTTGTTTGCCTTCAAAGCAATAACAGCGTTTAAAACTTCTGAAATGTCAGGGCATTCAGTTGAGATGTCTTGCCTAACTGTGTGGGTTGCGCATGAGCAAATGTTCGAAAGGTTGGATGGAGCGTTTGAAAGCATTGAGGAATAGTGACGTCTCCATATTTCCAATTGTTCATTTTTGGCTGTTGATAGTTCTCCCTCACTGTTCTTTAGTGGTTTTGTGTTAAGGAAATTTTTACCTGTGAGTTTTTTGGTGATTGCGTAAAGATCCTTGGACCTATGCTCTTCAGATGCTTTTTGGGCATTACGCGCAAGTCCTTCGATCCATCTTCTCTTGTCATTTCTAGCACTCCGCTTCACTAGCAAATCGTGACGCCTGTAGGCTTCACCTACCGTTATCTTTTCACCGCGTGTTCTAGCTATATTTTGTTTTGCCTTTATTGCCTTTCTTTCCAAAATTAACTTCCAGGTATCATCAGACATCCACTGTGCTCTTTTGGGGGTCTTGTAACCGATATGTTCCCTGGCAGCATCGTTGAAGTTATTATTTATGTTTTGCCACTCTATCACCGGGTGTGCTCGCTGTATATCAAGGCCCCCTTTTAGTTCGTCCACGTACTTGTGACGGATTTGAACGTTTTTCAGTTTGCGTACGTCATATTCTCGTTCAGCGGATGGTGGTTTACGGATAGAAGCTACCATTAGGCGAATATTTCCAATTACAAGATGATGGTCTGTTGAACAGTCTGCACCGCGTTTGGAACGTACGTCCAGAAGAGTCCTGCGCCATGATTTGCTTATAGCAATATGGTCGATTTGGTTTTCGGTCACTCTTTCTGGCGATACCCACGTTACTTTGTGGCTAGTTTTGTGAGGAAATATGGTGCCTCCGATCACGAGATTGTTGTTGCTATATATTTCCGTAAAAAGCTCTCCGTTTTCCGTCATTCTACCGATGCCATGCTGCCCCATTATGGTTTCTCTTCCAGTGTTGTCTGCTCCAATCTGTGCGTTGAAATCACCCATGAGTATCACGATATCACCTCGCGGTATTAATGACAGTACTCTGTTCAGGTGGCTGTAAAAATTTTCCTTATTCGAAGATTCAGATGTTTCTGTTAGTGCATAGCACTGCACGCAGGTAAGGTTTCTAGCCCTAGTGCGGAATCTGGCTGTGATTATTCTGTCACCATATGGTTTCCAGTTGATCAGTGCACTACGGGCTTTTTGGATAAGAGTAATCCGACTCCGCTCGACCTTGGCTAGTTCGGCGGCTTACCGGAGTATAAAAAGGTAAGGTTTTCGGAGGTATTGAATTCTCCTGCTTCTGGCCATCTGGTTTCGCACAATCCTAAAAGTAGCAGGTTATAGTTGGCAAATTCTCTGCATACCTGGGCCAGTTTAGATGTATCTAGGAGTGTGCGTACGTTCCATGTTCCTATTCGTGTCATTTTTTTCATGCTAAAGGTCGTCATCTTGGGGATCCGTTGGTAATTATTTGTTGTGGTTTCAGTAATCATTGGTATTTAGGATTGAGTGACTGATTAGGGCTTCCATCCGATGCTAGTGTTGGGGCTGCCAACAACCTCTAGGCAGGTAAAGGACAGTTGAGTCTCAGTGGATTGCACCTAATTACCTGAGACGCATCGGTTTTGGAATGCCATTCAGGTTACTCAACTGTGTGCATTCTCACTCTAGCTGCCGCCAGACGGGTGTCTGAAAGGCATTACCAGGGGATACTTGGTATAAGACCGGAAGTAGTGACCTGCTTGAGAATTTCAAACAGAGGAATCGCTTCTTGCCATCCCAGTTGATGTATATAGTGCAACAATTTTATTATATGTAAAAATATTTAAGTAGAAAAGGTTTATGTATTGCCTGAACTCTTTATGAAACTATATTTTATCTTGTAAATATTTTCTCATGTTATGTAAATAAAAAATTGAATTGAATTGTATAATGTTAAAATAAAAAAATAGTGGCAAAAACTTAAATTAAAAAATAAATATATAGATGTAAACAACGTTTTAACCGAGCCATTAACAATACAATTCCGTTCATATATTTTTATTGACAATTGCTAATTGCAAACAGTATTTAATATATCAGTGATTTTGTATAGTTTTTCTTTACACATATGAAAATAAATCAATTTAGTTGCGATTATTTCGATAATTTTTATGAAAGCATTATAAATTATTAAAAAAAAATTTTACATTAAGAAAATTTTAAATACTTTCAAGCGACTAATAATAATAATAATAATAACTAACTAACTATAATAACTAACTAACTAATAATATGGAAATTTTTTTATAACAATCAATTTTATAGATCCTCTTACATCGGAAGTGTTGAAAAACTTACCAAAATTACTTAAAGTTTCTTAAAATCTTGAAAAAATTTGCTCATTTATGATTAATATCTAGTTATTATGAAAAAAACGTTTCTTTTTTAAAAAAAGAAACTTTGAAAATTTACCTTTTCCTTAGTACATTTTCTTAAAAATTCACCTTTCCTTAGTAAGTTTTCTTAAAAATCTACCTTTCCTTCGTAAATTTTCTTAAAAATTTACATTTCCTTAGTAAATTTTCGTAAATATTTACCTTTCCTTAGTAAATTTTCTTAAAAATTTATCTCTCCTTAGTAAATTTTCCTAAAAATTTACCTTTTCTTAGCAGAAATTAAAAAATTCAGAAAATTTACCTTTTCCTTAGTAAATTTTCTTAAAAATTTAACTCTCCTTAGTAAACTTTCTTAAAAATTCTGAAAATTTACCTTTTCCTTAGTAAATTTTCTTAAAAATTTATGTTTCCTTAGTAAATTTTCTCAAAAATTCTGAAAATTTACTTTTTTTTAGTAAATTTTCTTGAGAATTACCTTCCATTAGTAAATTTTCTTCAAAATTTACCTTTCCTTAGTAAATTTTCTTAAAAATTTACATTTGCTTAGTAAAGTTTCTCAAAAATTCTGAAAATTTCCCTTTTCCTTAGTAAATTTTATTCAAAATTTACCTTTCCTTAGTAAATTTTCTTAAAAATTTACATTTGCTTAGTAAAGTTTCTCAAAAATTCTGAAAATTTACCTTTTCCTTAGTAAATTTTCTTAAAAATTTACGTTTCCTTAGTAAATTTTCCTAAAAATTGAACTTTTCTTAGTAAAAATTCAAAAATTCTGAAAATTTACCTTTTCCTTAGTAAATTTTCTTAATTTACCTCTCGTTAATAAATTTTCTTAAAAATTCACCTTTCCTTAGTAAATTTTCTTAAAAATTTACCTTTCCTTAGTAAATTTTCTCAAAAATTCCGAAAATTTGCCTTTTCCTTAGTAAACTTTTTTAAAAATTTAACTTTCCTTATTAAATTTTCTCAAAAATTCTGAAAATTTACCTTTTTCTTAGTAAATTTTCTTAACAATTTAACTTTCCTTAGTAAATTTTCTTAAAAATATACTTTTCCTTAGTAGATTTTCTCAAGAATTCTGAAAATGTACCATTCCTTAGTAAATTTTCTTAAAAATTTACCTCTCCTTAGTAAATTTTCTTAAGAATTCCGAAAATTTACCTTTTACTTAGTAGATTTTCTTAAAAATTTACTTTTCCTTATTAAATTTTCTCAACAATTCTGAAAATTTACCTTTTCCTTAGTAAATTTTCTTGAAAATTACCTTTCCTTAGCAAATTTTCTTAAAAATTTATCTTTCCTTAGTAAATTTTCTTAAAAATTTACATTTCCTTAGTAAAGTTTCTCAAAAATTCTGAAAATTTACCTTTTCTTTAGTAAATTTTCTTAAAAATTTACATTTCCTTAGTAAATTTTCTTACAAATTCACCTTTCCTTAGTAAATTTTCCTAAAAATTTACCATTCCTTAGTAAATTTTCTCAAAAATTCCGAAAATTTGCATTTTCCTTAGTAAACTTTTTTAAAAATTTAACTTTCCTTATTAAATTTTTTCAAAAATTCTGAAAATTTACCTTTTTCTTAGTAAATTTTCTTAACAATTTAACTTTCCTTAGTAAATTTTCTTAAAAATATACTTTTCCTTAGTAAATTTTCTCAAGAATTCTGAAAATGTACCATTCCTTAGTAAATTTTCTTAAAAATTTACCTCTCCTTAGTAAATTTTTTTAAAAATTCCGAAAATTTACCTTTTACTTAGTAGATTTTCTTAAAAATTTACCTTTCCTTATTAAATTTTCTCAACAATTCTGAAAATCTACCTTTTCCTTAGTAAATTTTCTTGAAAATTACCTTTCCTTAGCAAATTTTCTTAAAAATTTATCTTTCCTTAGTAAATTTTCTTAAAAATTTACATTTCCTTAGTAAAGTTTCTCAAGAATTCTAAAAATATACCATTCCTTAGTAAATTTTCTTAAAAATTTACCTCTCCTTAGTAAAATTTCTCAAAAATTCTGAAAATTTACTTTTTCCTTCCTTACTGCACGCAGGTAAGGTTTCTAGCCCTAGTGCGGAATCTGGCTGTGATTATTCTGTCACCATATGGTTTCCAGTTGATCAGTGCACTACGGGCTTTTTGGATAAGAGTAATCCGACTAAGCTCGACCTTGGCTAGTTCGGCGGCTTACCGGAGTATAAAAAAATAAGGTTTTCGGAGGTATTGAATTCTCCTGCTTCTGGCCATCTGGTTTCGCATAATCCTAAAAGTAGCAGGTTATAGTTGGCAAATTCTCTGCATACTTGGGCCAGTTTAGATGTATCTAGGAGTGTGCGTACGTTCCATGTTCCTATTCGTGTCATTTTTTTCATGCTAAAGGTCGTCATCTTGGGGATCCGTTGGTAATTATTTGTTGTGGTTTCAGTAATCATTGGTATTTAGGATTGAGTGACTGATTAGGGCTCCCATCCGATCCTAGTGTTGGGGCTGCCAACAACCTCTAGGCAGGTAAAGGACAGTTGAGTCTCAGTGGATTGCACCTAATTACCTGAGACGCATCGGTTTTGGAATGCCATTCAGGTTACTCAACTGTGTGCCTTCTCACTCTAGCTGCCGCCAGACGGGTGTCTGAAAGGCATTACCAGGGGATACTTGGTATAAGACCGGAAGTAGTGACCTGCTTGAGAATTTCAAACAGAGGAATCGCTTCTTGCCATCCCAGTTGATGTATATAGTGCAACAATTTTATTATTTGTAAAAATATTTAAGTAGAAAAGGTTTATGTATTGCCTGAACTCTTTATGAAACTATATTTTATCTTGTAAATATTTTCTCATGTTATGTAAATAAAAAATTGAATTGAATTGTATAATGTTAAAATAAAAAAATGGTGGCAAAAACTTAAATTAAAAAATAAATATATAGATGTAAACAACGTTTTAACCGAGCCATTAACAATACAATTCCGTTCATATATTTTTATTGACAATTGCTAATTGCAAACAGTATTTAATATATCAGTGATTTTGTATAGTTTTTCTTTACACATATGAAAATAAATCAATTTAATTGCGATTATTTCGATAATTTTTATGAAAGCATTATAAATTATTAAAAAAAAATTTTACATTAAGAAAATTTTAAATACTTTCAAGCGACTAATAATAATAATAATAATAACTAACTAACTATAATAACTAACTAACTAATAATATGGAAATTTTTTTATAACAATCAATTTTATAGATCCTCTTACATCGGAAGTGTTGAAAAACTTACCAAAATTACTTAAAGTTTCTTAAAATCTTGAAAAAATTTGCTCATTTATGATTAATATCTAGTTATTATGAAAAAAACGTTTCTTTTTTAAAAAAAGAAACTTTGAAAATTTACCTTTTCCTTAGTACATTTTCTTAAAAATTCACCTTTCCTTAGTAAGTTTTCTTAAAAATCTACCTTTCCTTCGTAAATTTTCTTACAAATTTACATTTCCTTAGTAAATTTTCGTAAGTATTTAACTTCCCTTAGTAAGTTTTCTTAAATATTTACCTTTCCTTAGTAAATTTTCTTAAAAATTTATCTCTCCTTAGTAAATTTTCCTAAAAATTTACCTTTTCTTAGCAGAAATTCAAAAATTCAGAAAATTTACCTTTTCCTTAGTAAATTTTCTTAAAAATTTAACTCTCCTTAGTAAACTTTCTTAAAAATTCTGAAAATTTACCTTTTCCTTAGTAAATTTTCTTAAAAATTTATGTTTCCTTAGTAAATTTTCTCAAAAATTCTGAAAATTTACTTTTTTTTAGTAAATTTTCTTGAGAATTACCTTTCATTAGTAAATTTTCTTCAAAATTTACCTTTCCTTAGTAAATTTTCTTAAAAATTTACATTTGCTTAGTAAAGTTTCTCAAAAATTCTGAAAATTTCCCTTTTCCTTAGTAAATTTTCTTCAAAATTTACCTTTCCTTAGTAAATTTTCTTAAAAATTTACATTTGCTTAGTAAAGTTTCTCAAAAATTCTGAAAATTTACCTTTTCCTTAGTAAATTTTCTTAAAAATTTACGTTTCCTTAGTAAATTTTCCTAAAAATTTAACTTTTCTTAGTAAAAATTCAAAAATTCTGAAAATTTACCTTTTCCTTAATAAATTTTCTTAAAAATTTACCTTTCCTTAGTAAATTTTCTTAAAAATTTACCTTTCCATAGCAAATTTTCTTAAAAATTTACCTCTCGTTAATAAATTTTCTTAAAAATTCACCTTTCCTTAGTAAATTTTCCTAAAAATTTACCTTTCCTTAGTAAATTTTCTCAAAAATTCCGAAAATTTGCCTTTTCCTTAGTAAACTTTTTTAAAAATTTAACTTACCTTAGTAAATTTTCTCAAAAATTCTGAAAACTTACCTTTTTCTTAGTAAATTTTCTTAACAATTTACCTTTCCTTAGTAAATTTTCTTAAAAATTTACCTTTCCTTCGTAAATTTTCTTAAAAATTTACTTTTCCTTAGTAAATTTTCTCAAGAATTCTAAAAATATACCATTCCTTAGTAAATTTTCTTAAAAATTTACCTCTCCTTAGTAAATTTTCTTAAAAATTTAACTTTCCATAGCAAATTTTCTTAAAAATTTACCTCTCGTTAATAAATTTTCTTACAAATTCACCTTTCCTTAGTAAATTTTCCTAAAAATTTACCATTCCTTAGTAAATTTTCTCAAAAATTCCGAAAATTTGCCTTTTCCTTAGTAAACTTTTTTAAAAATTTAACTTTCCTTATTAAATTTTCTCAAAAATTCTGAAAATTTACCTTTTTCTTAGTAAATTTTCTTAACAATTTAACTTTCCTTAGTAAATTTTCTTAAAAATATACTTTTCCTTAGTAGATTTTCTCAAGAATTCTGAAAATGTACCATTCCTTAGTAAATTTTCTTAAAAATTTACCTCTCCTTAGTAAATTTTCTTAAAAATTCCGAAAATTTACCTTTTACTTAGTAGATTTTCTTAAAAATTTACCTTTCCTTATTAAATTTTCTCAACAATTCTGAAAATTTACCTTTTCCTTAGTAAATTTTCTTGAAAATTACCTTTCCTTAGCAAATTTTCTTAAAAATTTATCTTTCCTTAGTAAATTTTCTTAAAAATTTACATTTCCTTAGTAAAGTTTCTCAAAAATTCTGAAAATTTACTTTTTCTTTAGTAAATTTTCTTAAAAATTTACATTTCCTTAGTAAATTTTCTTACAAATTCACCTTTCCTTAGTAAATTTTCCTAAAAATTTACCATTCCTTAGTAAATTTTCTCAAAAATTCCGAAAATTTGCATTTTCCTTAGTAAACTTTTTTAAAAATTTAACTTTCCTTATTAAATTTTCTCAAAAATTCTGAAAATTTACCTTTTTCTTAGTAAAGTTTCTTAACAATTTAACTTTCCTTAGTAAATTTTCTTAAAAATATACTTTTCCTTAGTAAATTTTCTCAAGAATTCTGAAAATGTACCATTCCTTAGTAAATTTTCTTAAAAATTTACCTCTCCTTAGTAAATTTTCTTAAAAATTCCGAAAATTTACCTTTTACTTAGTAGATTTTCTTAAAAATTTACCTTTCCTTATTAAATTTTCTCAACAATTCTGAAAATTTACCTTTTCCTTAGTAAATTTTCTTGAAAATTACCTTTCCTTAGCAAATTTTCTTAAAAATTTATCTTTCCTTAGTAAATTTTCTTAAAAATTTACATTTCCTTAGTAAAGTTTCTCAAGAATTCTAAAAATATACCATTCCTTAGTAAATTTTCTTAAAAATTTACCTCTCCTTAGTAAAATTTCTCAAAAATTCTGAAAATTTACTTTTTCCTTCGAAAATTTTCTTAAAAATTTACCTTTCCTTAGTAAATTTTCTAAAAAATTTACCTTTTCTTAGTAAAGTTTCTTAAAAATTTGCCCTTCCCTAGTAAATTTTCTTAAAAATTTACCTTTCCTTCGTAAATTTTCTTAAAAATTTACTTTTCCTTCGTAAATTTTTTCAAGAATTCTGAAAATATACAATTCCGTAGTAAATTTTCTTAAAAATTTACCTCTCCTTAGTAAATTTTCGTAAAAATTCCGAAAATTTACCTTTTGCTAAGTAAATTTTCTTAAAAATTTACCTTTCCTTAATAAATTTTCTCAAAAATTCTGATAATTTACCCTTTCCTTAGTAAATTTTCTTAAAAATTTACCTTTCCTTAGTAAATTTTCTTAAAAATTTACCTTTCCTTAGTAAATTTTCCTAAAAATTTACCTTTTCTTAGTAAAAATTCAAAAATTCTGAAAATTACCTTTTCCTTAGTAAATTTACTTAAAAATTTAACTCTCCTTAGTAAATTTTCTTAAAAATTCCGAAAATTTACCTTTTGCTTAGTAAATTTTCTTAAAAATTTACCTTTCCTTAGTAAATTTTCTCAAATATTCTGAAAATTTACCTTTTTCTTAGTAAATTTTCTTGAGAATTACCTTTCATTAGTAAATTTACTTAAAAATTTACCTTTCCTTAGTAAATTTTCTTAAAAATTTACCTTTACTAAGTAAATTTTCTCAAAAATTCTGAAAATTTACTTCTTCCTTAGTAAATTTTCTTAAATATTTAACTTTGCTTAGTAAATTTTCTCAAAACTTCTGAAAATTTACTTTTTCCTTAGCAAATTTTCTTAAAAATTTACCTTTCCTTAGTAAATTTTCTCAAGTCTGAAAATTTACCTTTTCCTTAGTAAATTTTCTTAAATATTTAACTTTCCTTAGTAAATTTTCTCAAAACTTCTGAAAATTTACTTTTTCCTAGTAAATTTTCTTAAAAATTTACTTTTTTTTTTATAATATTTTCTCAAAAAGTCTGAAAATTTACCTTTGCCTTAGTAAATTTTCTTAAATATTTAAATTTCCTTAGTAAATTTTCTCAAAACTTCTGAAAATTTACTTTTTCCTTAGCAAATTTTCTTAAAAATTTACCTTTCCTTAGTAAATTTTCTCAAAAATTCTGAAAATTTACCTTTTCCTTAGTACATTTTCTTAAATATTTAACTTTCCTTAGTAAATTTTCTCAAAACTTCTGAAAATTTACTTTTTCCTTAGCAAATTTTCTTAAAAATTTACCTTTCCTTAGTAAATTTTCTCAAAACTTCTGAAAATTTACTTTTTCTTTAGTAAATTTTCTTAAATATTTAACTTTCCTTAGTAAATTTTCTCAAAACTTCTAAAAATTTACTATTTGCTTACCACATTTTCTTAAAAATTTACCTTTTCTTATTAAATTTTCTCAAAAATTCTGAAAATTTACCTTTTTCTTAGTAAATTTTCTTAAAAATTTACCTTTCCTTAGTAAATTTTCTCAAAAATTCTGAAAATTTACCTTTTTCTTAGTAAATTTTCTTAAAAATTTACCTTTCCTTAGTAAATTTTCTCAAAAATTCTGAAAATTTACTTTTTCCTTCGAAAATTTTCTTAAAAATTTACCTTTCCTTAGTAAATTTTCTAGAAAATTTGCCTTTCCTTCGTAAATTTTCTTAAAAATTTACCTTTTCTTAGTAAAGTTTCTTAAAAATTTGCCTTTCCTTCGTAAATTTTCTTAAAAATTTACTTTTCCTTAGTAAATTTTTTCAAGAATTCTGAAAATATACAATTCCGTAGTAAATTTTCTTAAAAATTTACCTCTCCTTAGTAAATTTTCTTAAAAATTCCGAAAATTTAACTTTTGCTTAGTAAATTTTCTTAAAAATTTACCTTTCCTTAGTAAATTTTCTCAAAAATTCTGAAAATTTACCTTTTCCTTAGTAAATTTTCTTAAAAATTTACCTTTACTTAGTAAATTTTCTTAAAAATTTACGTTTCCTTAGTAAATTTTCTCAAATATTCTGAAAATTTAACTTTTTCTTAGTAAATTTTCTTGAGAATTACCTTTCATTAGTAAATTTACTTAAAAATTTACCTTTCCTTAGTAAATTTTCTTAAAAATTTACCTTTCCTTAGTAAATTTTCCTAAAAATTTACCTTTTCTTGGTAAAAATTCAAAAATTCTGAAAATTTACCTTTTCCTTAGTAAATTTTCTTAAAAATTTACCTTTCCTTAGTAAATTTTCTCAAAAATTCTGAAAATTTACCTTTTTCTTAGTAAATTTTCCTGAGAAGTACCTTTCATTAGTAAATTTTCTTAAAAATTTACCTTTCCTTAGTAAATTTTCTTAAAAATTTACATTTCCCTACTAAAGTTTCTCAAAAATTCTGAAAATTTACCTTTCCTTAGTAAATTTTCCTAAAAATTTACCTTTTCTTAGTAAAAATTCAAAAATTCTGAAAATTTACCTTTTCCTTAGTAAATTTTCTTAAAAATTTAACTCTCCTTAGGAAATTTTCTTAAAAATTCCGCAAATTTACCTTTTGCTTAGTAAATTTTCTTAAAAATTTACCTTTCCTTAGTAAATTTTCTCAAAAATTCTGAAAATTTACCTTTTTCTTAGTAAATTTTCCTGAGAATTACCTTTCATTAGTAAATTTTCTTAAAAATTTACATTTCCCTAGTAAAGTTTCCCAAAAATTCTGAAAATTTACCTTTTCTTAGTAAATTTTCTCAAAAATTCTGAAAATTTACTTTTTCCTTAGCAAATTTTCTTACAAATTTACCTTTCCTTAGTATATTTTCTTAAAAATTCTGTAAATTTACCTTTTCCATAGTAAATTTTCTTAAAAATTTACCTTTCCTTAGTAAATTTTCTTAAAAATTTACCTCTCGTTAATAAGTTTTCTTAAAAATTCACCTTTCCTTAGTAAATTTTCTTAAAAATTTGCCTTTCCGTAGTAAATTTTCTCAAAAATTCTGAAAATTTGCCTTTTCCTTAGTAAACTTTTTGAAAAATTTACCTTTCCTTAATAAATTTTCTCAAAAATTTACCTTTCCTTAGTAAATTTTCTTAATAATTTACCTTTCCTTAGTAAATTTTCTTAATAATTTACCTCTCCTTAGTAAATTTTCTTAAAAATTTACTTTTCCTTAGTAAATTTTCACAAGAATTCTGAAAATATACCATTCCTTAGTAAATTTTCTTAAAAATTTACCTCTCCTTAATAAATTTTCTTAAAAATTCCGAAAATTTACCTTTTATTTAGTAAATTTTCCTTGGTAAATTTTCTCAAAAATTCTGAAAATTTACCTTTTCCTTAGTAAATTTTCTTATAAATTTACCTTTCCTTATTAAAATTTCTTAAAAATTTACCTTTCCTTATTAAATTTTTTCAAAAATTCTGAAAATTTACCTTTTTCTTAGTAAATTTTCTTGAAAATTACCTTTCCTTAGCAAATTTTCTTAAAAATTTACCTTTCCTTAGTAAATTTTCTTAAAAATTTACATTTCCTTAGTAAAGTTTCTCAAAAATTCTGAAAATTTACCTTTTCCTTAGTAAATTTCCTTAAAAATTTACCTTTCCTTAGTAAATTTTCTTAAAAATTAACCTTTCCTTAGTAAATTTTCCTAAAAATTTACCTTTTCTTAGTAAAAATGAAAAAATTCTGAAAATTTACCTTTTCCTTAGTAAATTTTCTTAAAAATTTAACTCTCCTTAGTAAATTTTCTTACAAATTCTGAAAATTAGCTTTTGCTTAGTAAATTTTCTTAAAAATTTACCTTTCCTTTATAAATTTTCCTAAAAATTTACCTTTTCTTGGTAAAAATTCAAAAATTCTGAAAATTAACCTTCTTATACCCTCCACACGTCAGTGGCAGTGGTTTGGTATTCCGCTTGTAACGCATCGAAAAACTAATTTCCAACCGCATAAAGTATATATATTCTTGATCCTTATCACAGCTAGAGTCGATATAGTGCTGTCCGTCTGTCCGTCTGTCTGTTGAAATCACGCTCATTCACAAAAAAAAGCAATCTTACTTGCTGGGGCTACAATAATATCATTTGCCATAATTCCCAGCAGGTTGGTATTGAAAAATGGCTAAATCGGGGGGATCATCCTGATTAGATACGAGCAAAAATATGTAGACATCTCTAAAAAAAAACATAAAACCCAGTGTGTTTGTTGTAACAGTTTAGTGGTTGAACATTATAATTGTACAACGACATAAAAAATTCCACAAAAAAATTATGCATATACATATATTAACAATACCAAGAACACAATAACATAGCTCATGTTAGCAGTATTGCCATATATTTTTTTATCGTTATCACGTTATAATAAAAAAAATCGCCAATATGAAAGAAAAAATTAAAAAAAAAAAATGAAAATGAAAATGGAAAATTAAAATGGAAAATGGAAAATGAAAAACAGAAAATGGAAAATGGGAAATGGAAAATGGAAAATGGAAAATGTAAAATGTTAAATGTAAAATGTAAAATGTAAAATGTAAAATGTAAAATGTAAAATGTAAAATGTAAAATGTAAAATGTAAAATGTAAAATGTAAAATGTAAAATGTAAAATGTAAAATGTAAAATGTAAAATGTAAAATGTAAAATGTAAAATGTAAAATGTAAAATGTAAAATGTAAAATGTAAAATGTAAAATGTAAAATGTAAAATGTAAAATGTAAAATGTAAAATGTAAAATGTAAAATGTAAAATGTAAAATGTAAAATGTAAAATGTAAAATGTAAAATGTAAAATGTAAAATGTAAAATGTAAAATGTAAAATGTAAAATGTAAAATGTAAAATGAGTAGTGTTTTGTCTCTCAAATCGTACACACGTCTTTCTTTGTCAGTTGATCGCGTGTAAATTTTATGTCCGTGTCTTGTCCGTGTTAAATAACTTAAAATACAATTACAAACAAAATTAGTGAACAACAAAGAATACATTATATATATACGAAATAAAAAAAAAATAGAAAACATCTCTTTAACATCACAACTTAAAATAAAAAACAACAAAAAAATATCAATTACAAGTTCTTAAATTAGTAAACAAACACAGCATAAAACAAAATAGTCAAAACATAAACAAACATATCACTTCAACAGTCAGCAAAAAAAAAAATAGAAAAAAAATCAACCATCACCGCAATGCAAAAACACCATCTACAGCAGTCAAGCCTTGTCGTTAGATTCAACCACACAAAGGGCTTTTATGTTTCTCAATGCAAGTGTCATTGTTGTTGGTAATTTTGCCTCCCATAACTTCTTTTTATTTTTATTAACATAGTACAAGTGGTGATGTATTCGTTTTGCTGTTGGTTATGTTAGTGATGAAGGCATAGCACTGGTTACTAACTATCCGAATAACAGCAAAGCGATTACTTGTCACTTGTGCTATTGTTTTTTTTTTTTTTGGAATATTGACATAGATTTTTATTAATTTTGTAATGTCAGGTAAATTCAGAATAGACTTCTGTAACATACGTGGACTGAGGACTAATTTTTTCTCTGTATATGCCCATACTCGCTTCCATCGGCCGGATGTTTTCGCCTTATGTGAGACCCAGGTGAGTGAGGATGCTGATCCACAGGATTTTCATGTACCTGGTTATCACCTTCTATCCCTTTTTTCTTTCCATAGGGGCCTTGCAATGTACATTCGTGACAATGTTGTGTACCAGTTCCAGCAACATTATAACTGTAATGATGCAGAATTTAACTCACTTTGGGTTAAGTTCAAAATCAGGTCACACATTTTACATTTCGGGTTTCTTTACAGAAGCCCAAACATAGAGAGGGAGCATACCTATAATAGCTTCGATGCCCTTTCTGAATCCATAACTAGAATCCTAGAGAGTTGCCCGAATAGCGAAATCGTAGTTGCCGGCGATTTTAATATTCACAACTCTTCTTGGCTTCACCATTCGAGTCAAACAACTCCCGAAGGCCGTTACGTTGAGCTTTTCGCCGCGCATAACCACTTAGCGCAACTAGTGAATGAACCAACGCACATTCCGTGCATTGAAGGGCAAAGACAGAATACTCTCGACCTTTTTCTAACTTCACACCCTGACAAGTATGAAGTGAAAATACTTGCACCTCTTGGTAATTCGGATCACTGTACCATTTCCGCTTCTTTTTCGTACTCTGTACTTCACAGTGTTTCAACACCAGCTATGAAACGCTCAGTTTTCATCTACGAAAAGGCTCGTTGGGCCGAGCTCAACGATTTCTTCAAGCATTTCAACTGGAAACTTTGTTTCCTAGATAATAATGTTGATGCTGCTGCGACAATGGTGGAAAAAACAATAGTGCTTGGTATGAAATTATTCATCCCATCAAAGCGCATTTCGGCTAAACCTAATCAAAAATCTTGGTTTAACCAGACTTGCAGAGATGCAGTCAGATCCAGAGAGGAAGCATTCAGACTTTGGCGTGAAAATAAAAATTCCGTCACTGAACTGCTACGCAAACAGGCGAGAAATGAATGTGCCAAAGTACTAAGGCGCGAAAAGTTTCTTCACGATCAGCGTCTTCGTGCTAAAGTTCTTTCTGCTCCTCGGGGCAGCAAGAGCTTTTGGTCATTTGTTAAAAGAGTAAAGAATAATGCTAGTTCTGCTATCCCAACTCTTATAATGAATGACCAAATATTCACTGACCCGGTTGATAAGGCTAACCTTTTAGCTGAACTTTTTGCAAAAAATTCATTTTTGCCGGATAGCGATCAACCACTGCCCGAACTCGAAAGAGTATCTTGTACTATGCCTAAAATATTTTTCCGAGCACGTGCAGTTAAAAAGGTTCTTTCGGATCTCAACATTAACAAGTCTCCGGGACCGGATGGTATACCAGCACTGGTGCTGAAACAGTGCTCTTCGACGCTAGCCAGTCCATTGGCCAACCTTTTCAGCCTTTCGTATCGTGCGGGAGTCTTTCCCTCTTGCTGGAAGGTTGCTAATGTCCAGCCAATCCCTAAAAAGGGTGCGGCTAATAACCCTGAAAATTACCGTCCAATTGCAATTTGCTCTGCGCTCTCAAAGGTGATGGAGAGCATGATCAATTTCCACCTTGTGAACTACCTAGAGGCCAACTCACTTCTTAATGATCGACAGTATGGCTTCCGTAGAAATCGTTCCACGGGAGACCTGCTAGCTCTACTTTCTGAGCGCTGGAGTCGATCCATTCGCAATTTTGGCGAAAGTAAAGTGGTTGCTCTGGATATTTCCAAGGCATTCGACCGTGTATGGCACGGTGCATTGATATCAAAGCTTATTGCATTTGGGGTCGGTAATAACTTCTCTCGATTTATATCGAGTTTTCTCAGAGACCGAACAATACGTGTTGTTATTGATGGGGTCTCATCTAATGAGTTTCAGCTTAATTCAGGGGTACCCCAAGGTTCCGTTCTTTCTCCTTCTCTTTTCCTTATCTTTCTGAACGACCTTCTTGGCCAAACTTTTAACTCTATATACTCTTTCGCAGATGACAGCAGCATTTGTCATTCATTTTCCTTTAATTGTAGGCCAAGCCTCTTGGAGGTTGGGAGCAAAAGGCGGACAATGAATGACACACTCAACCAAGACCTCTTAACAATCTCCGAGTGGGGTAAGGCGAATAGGGTTGATTTTAATGCGCTGAAGACCCAATGTTGTATGTTGACCCATAGGGCCATGGAATCAACTATGTCATCTGTATATATGGGTGGTATAGGTATTGAGGAATCGGATACTCTTGATGTTCTGGGCATGAGAATTCAATGTGATGTTCGTTGGAACGAACATGTTTTTCAAGTGTCGAAAGAAGCATTCAAGTGTCTTGGTTTTCTAAAACGGTGTAGAAATTACTTCACTCCTTCTGATCTCCTTAAAATCTATACCACTTACATCCGACCGAAAATGGAATACAACTCCCATATATGGGCAGGGGCTTCGAAGTCTATTTTGGAGCTACTGGACCGTGTGCAAAGGAGGGCGTTGGCGCTCATCAATGACAGTAGGGTATCCAATTCTATTGATTCATTGGAACACCGTCGGAATGTGGGTTGTGTAGCACTGTTCTATAGATATTACCATGGGAAATGTTCTTCTGAGATTAGCGAACTTATTCCAAGTGCCCGAGTTTCGGTTCGCTCTACCCGATTCTCTAGTAGATCACATCCGTTTGTAGTCTATTGTCCAGTTGACCGCACAACGCATTACAGAGAGAATTCGTTTATCAGTCGAACTAGCCGTATGTGGAATAAACTCCCCGCAGAGGTCTTTCCTGACAGTTATAATCTAATAAAATTTAAGTCAAATATCCATAAACACTACTCCCTCTCTCCTCCTTCCCATAACCTATTTTCCTTAAATCAACACAATGCACTGCATTTGTAGGGGGCATCCCCTGAGTGTTGGTTAACAAAAAAAAAAAAAAAAAAAAAAAAATGTAAAATGTAAAATGTAAAATGTAAAATGTAAAATGTAAAATGTAAAATGTAAAATGTAAAATGTAAAATGTAAAATGTAAAATGTAAAATGTAAAATGTAAAATGTAAAATGTGAAAATGTAAAATGTAAAATGTAAAATGTAAAATGTAAAATGTAAAATGTAAAATGTAAAATGTAAAATGTAAAATGTAAAAGTAAATGTAAAATGTAAAATGTAAAATGTAAAATGTAAAATGTAAAATGTAAAATGTAAAATGTAAAATGTAAAATGTAAAATGTAAAATGTAAAATGTAAAATGTAAAATGTAAAATGTAAAATGTAAAATGTAAAATGTAAAATGTAAAATGTAAAATGTAAAATGTAAAATGTAAAATGTAAAATGTAAAATGTAAAATGTAAAATGTAAAATGTAAAATGTAAAATGTAAAATGTAAAATGTAAAATGTAAAATGTAAAATGTAAAATGTAAAATGTAAATGTAAAATGTAAAATGTAAAATGTAAAATGTAAAATGTAAAATGTAAAATGTAAAATGTAAAATGTAAAATGTAAAATGTAAAATGTAAAATGTAAAATGTAAAATGTAAAATGTAAAATGTAAAATGTAAAATGTAAAATGTAAAATGTAAAATGTAAAATGTAAAATGTAAAATGTAAAATGTAAAATGTAAAATGTAAAATGTAAAATGTAAAATGTAAAATGTAAAATGTAAAATGTAAAATGTAAAATGTAAAATGTAAAATGTAAAATGTAAAATGTAAAATGTAAAATGTAAAATGTAAAATGTAAAATTAAAATGTAAAATGTAAAATGTAAAATGTAAAATGTAAAATGTAAAATGTAAAATGTAAAATGTAAAATGTAAAATGTAAAATGTAAAATGTAAAATGTAAAATGTAAAATGTAAAATGTAAAATGTAAAATGTAAAATGTAAAATGTAAAATGTAAAATGTAAAATGTAAAATGTAAAATGTAAAATGTAAAATGTAAAATGTAAAATGTAAAATGTAAAATGTAAAATGTAAAATGTAAAATGTAAAATGTAAAATGTAAATGTAAAATGTAAAATGTAAAATGTAAAATGTAAAATGTAAAATGTAAAATGTAAAATGTAAAATGTAAAATGTAAAATGTAAAATGTAAAATGTAAAATGTAAAATGTAAAATGTAAAATGTAAAATGTAAAATGTAAAATGTAAAATGTAAAATGTAAAATGTAAAATGTAAAATGTAAAATGTAAAATGTAAAATGTAAAATGTAAAATGTAAAATGTAAAATGTAAAATGTAAAATGTAAAATGTAAAATGTAAATGTAAAATGTAAAATGTAAAATGTAAAATGTAAAATGTAAAATGTAAAATGTAAAATGTAAAATGTAAAATGTAAAATGTAAAATGTAAAATGTAAAATGTAAAATGTAAAATGTAAAATGTAAAATGTAAAATGTAAAATGTAAAATGTAAAATGTAAAATGTAAAATGTAAAATGTAAAATGTAAAATGTAAAATGTAAAATGTAAAATGTAAAATGTAAAATGTAAAATGTAAAATGTAAAATGTAAAATGTAAAATGTAAAATGTAAAATGTAAAATGTAAAATGTAAAATGTAAAATGTAAAATGTAAAATGTAAAATGTAAATGTAAAATGTAAAATGTAAAATGTAAAATGTAAAATGTAAAATGTAAAATGTAAAATGTAAATGTAAAATGTAAAATGTAAAATGTAAAATGTAAAATGTAAAATGTAAAATGTAAAATGTAAAATGTAAAATGTAAAATGTAAAATGTAAAATGTAAAATGTAAAATGTAAAATGTAAAATGTAAAATGTAAAATGTAAAATGTAAAATGTAAAATGTAAAATGTAAAATGTAAATGTAAAATGTAAAATGTAAAATGTAAAATGTAAAATGTAAATGTAAAATGTAAAATGTAAAATGTAAAATGTAAAATGTAAAATGTAAAATGTAAAATGTAAAATGTAAAATGTAAAATGTAAAATGTAAATGTAAAATGTAAAATGTAAAATGTAAAATGTAAAATGTAAAATGTAAAATGTAAAATGTAAAATGTAAAATGTAAAATGTAAAATGTAAAATGTAAAATGTAAAATGTAAAATGTAAAATGTAAAATGTAAAATGTAAAATGTAAAATGTAAAATGTAAAATGTAAATGTAAAATGTAAAATGTAAAATGTAAAATGTAAAATGTAAAATGTAAAATGTAAAATGTAAAATGTAAAATGTAAAATGTAAAATGTAAAATGTAAAATGTAAAATGTAAATGTAAAATGTAAAATGTAAAATGTAAAATGTAAAATGTAAATGTAAAATGTAAAATGTAAAATGTAAAATGTAAAATGTAA
This sequence comes from Cordilura impudica, assembly GCA_963682025.1. Taxonomy (NCBI): domain Eukaryota; kingdom Metazoa; phylum Arthropoda; class Insecta; order Diptera; family Scathophagidae; genus Cordilura; species Cordilura impudica. The sequence goes on from OY821520.1 coordinate 219,787,446, forward strand.
AATGTAAAATGTAAAATGTAAAATGTAAATGTAAAATGTAAAATGTAAAATGTAAAATGTAAAATGTAAAATGTAAAATGTAAAATGTAAAATGTAAAATGTAAATGTAAAATGTAAAATGTAAATGTAAAATGTAAAATGTAAAATGTAAATGTAAAATGTAAAATGTAAAATGTAAAATGTAAAATGTAAAATGTAAAATGTAAAATGTAAAATGTAAAATGTAAAATGTAAATGTAAATGTAAAATGTAAAATGTAAAATGTAAAATGTAAAATGTAAAATGTAAAAATGTAAAATGTAAAATGTAAAATGTAAATGTAAAATGTAAAATGAATAAATGTAAAATGTAAAATGTAAAATGTAAAATGTAAAATGTAAAATGTAAAATGTAAAATGTAAAATGTAAAATGTAAAATGTAAAATGTAAATGTAAATGTAAAATGTAAAATGTAAATGTAAAATGTAAAATGTAAAATGTAAAATGTAAAATGTAAAATGTAAAATGTAAATGTAAAATGTAAAATAAAAGAAATGTAAAATGTAAAATGTAAATGTAAAATGTAAAATGTAAAATGTAAATGTAAAAATGTAAAATGTAAAATGTAAATGTAAAATGTAAAATGTAAAATGTAAAATGTAAAATGGTATGTAAAATGTAAATGTAAATGTAAAATGTAAAATGTTTTGTGGTTTTTGTTTTGGTTTTTGTTTTTAGGGTTTTTGGATTTTGTGTTTTGGGTTTTGGTTTTTGGTAATGGTTTTGGTTTTTGGTTTTGGGTTTTTGGTTTAAAATGTAAAATGTAAAATGTAAAATGTAAAATGTAAAATGTAAAATGTAAAATGTAAAATGTAAAATGTAAAATGTAAAATGTAAAATGTAAAATGTAAAATGTAAAATGTAAAATGTAAAATGTAAAATGTAAAATGTAAAATGTAAAATGTAAAATGTAAAATGTAAAATGTAAAATGTAAAATGTAAAATGTAAAATGTAAAATGTAAAATGTAAAATGTAAAATGTAAAATGTAAAATGTAAAATGTAAAATGTAAAATGTAAAATGTAAAATGTAAAATGTAAAATGTAAAATGTAAAATGTAAAATGTAAAATGTAAAATGTAAAATGTAAAATGTAAAATGTAAAATGTAAAATGTAAAATGTAAAATGTAAAATGTAAAATGTAAAATGTAAAATGTAAAATGTAAAATGTAAAATGTAAAATGTAAAATGTAAAATGTAAAATGTAAAATGTAAAATGTAAAATGTAAAATGTAAAATGTAAAATGTAAAATGTAAAATGTAAAATGTAAAATGTAAAATGTAAAATGTAAAATGTAAAATGTAAAATGTAAAATGTAAAATGTAAAATGTAAAATGTAAAATGTAAAATGTAAAATGTAAAATGTAAAATGTAAAATGTAAAATGTAAAATGTAAAATGTAAAATGTAAAATGTAAAATGTAAAATGTAAAATGTAAAATGTAAAATGTAAAATGTAAAATGTAAAATGTAAAATGTAAAATGTAAAATGTAAAATGTAAAATGTAAAATGTAAAATGTAAAATGTAAAATGTAAAATGTAAAATGTAAAATGTAAAATGTAAAATGTAAAATGTAAAATGTAAAATGTAAAATGTAAAATGTAAAATGTAAAATGTAAAATGTAAAATGTAAAATGTAAAATGTAAAATGTAAAATGTAAAATGTAAAATGTAAAATGTAAAATGTAAAATGTAAAATGTAAAATGTAAAATGTAAAATGTAAAATGTAAAATGTAAAATGTAAAATGTAAAATGTAAAATGTAAAATGTAAAATGTAAAATGTAAAATGTAAAATGTAAAATGTAAAATGTAAAATGTAAAATGTAAAATGTAAAATGTAAAATGTAAAATGTAAAATGTAAAATGTAAAATGTAAAATGTAAAATGTAAAATGTAAAATGTAAAATGTAAAATGTAAAATGTAAAATGTAAAATGTAAAATGTAAAATGTAAAATGTAAAATGTAAAATGTAAAATGTAAAATGTAAAATGTAAAATGTAAAATGTAAAATGTAAAATGTAAAATGTAAAATGTAAAATGTAAAATGTAAAATGTAAAATGTAAAATGTAAAATGTAAAATGTAAAATGTAAAATGTAAAATGTAAAATGTAAAATGTAAAATGTAAAATGTAAAATGTAAAATGTAAAATGTAAAATGTAAAATGTAAAATGTAAAATGTAAAATGTAAAATGTAAAATGTAAAATGTAAAATGTAAAATGTAAAATGTAAAATGTAAAATGTAAAATGTAAAATGTAAAATGTAAAATGTAAAATGTAAAATGTAAAATGTAAAATGTAAAATGTAAAATGTAAAATGTAAAATGTAAAATGTAAAATGTAAAATGTAAAATGTAAAATGTAAAATGTAAAATGTAAAATGTAAAATGTAAAATGTAAAATGTAAAATGTAAAATGTAAAATGTAAAATGTAAAATGTAAAATGTAAAATGTAAAATGTAAAATGTAAAATGTAAAATGTAAAATGTAAAATGTAAAATGTAAAATGTAAAATGTAAAATGTAAAATGTAAAATGTAAAATGTAAAATGTAAAATGTAAAATGTAAAATGTAAAATGTAAAATGTAAAATGTAAAATGTAAAATGTAAAATGTAAAATGTAAAATGTAAAATGTAAAATGTAAAATGTAAAATGTAAAATGTAAAATGTAAAATGTAAAATGTAAAATGTAAAATGTAAAATGTAAAATGTAAAATGTAAAATGTAAAATGTAAAATGTAAAATGTAAAATGTAAAATGTAAAATGTAAAATGTAAAATGTAAAATGTAAAATGTAAAATGTAAAATGTAAAATGTAAAATGTAAAATGTAAAATGTAAAATGTAAAATGTAAAATGTAAAATGTAAAATGTAAAATGTAAAATGTAAAATGTAAAATGTAAAATGTAAAATGTAAAATGTAAAATGTAAAATGTAAAATGTAAAATGTAAAATGTAAAATGTAAAATGTAAAATGTAAAATGTAAAATGTAAAATGTAAAATGTAAAATGTAAAATGTAAAATGTAAAATGTAAAATGTAAAATGTAAAATGTAAAATGTAAAATGTAAAATGTAAAATGTAAAATGTAAAATGTAAAATGTAAAATGTAAAATGTAAAATGTAAAATGTAAAATGTAAAATGTAAAATGTAAAATGTAAAATGTAAAATGTAAAATGTAAAATGTAAAATGTAAAATGTAAAATGTAAAATGTAAAATGTAAAATGTAAAATGTAAAATGTAAAATGTAAAATGTAAAATGTAAAATGTAAAATGTAAAATGTAAAATGTAAAATGTAAAATGTAAAATGTAAAATGTAAAATGTAAAATGTAAAATGTAAAATGTAAAATGTAAAATGTAAAATGTAAAATGTAAAATGTAAAATGTAAAATGTAAAATGTAAAATGTAAAATGTAAAATGTAAAATGTAAAATGTAAAATGTAAAATGTAAAATGTAAAATGTAAAATGTAAAATGTAAAATGTAAAATGTAAAATGTAAAATGTAAAATGTAAAATGTAAAATGTAAAATGTAAAATGTAAAATGTAAAATGTAAAATGTAAAATGTAAAATGTAAAATGTAAAATGTAAAATGTAAAATGTAAAATGTAAAATGTAAAATGTAAAATGTAAAATGTAAAATGTAAAATGTAAAATGTAAAATGTAAAATGTAAAATGTAAAATGTAAAATGTAAAATGTAAAATGTAAAATGTAAAATGTAAAATGTAAAATGTAAAATGTAAAATGTAAAATGTAAAATGTAAAATGTAAAATGTAAAATGTAAAATGTAAAATGTAAAATGTAAAATGTAAAATGTAAAATGTAAAATGTAAAATGTAAAATGTAAAATGTAAAATGTAAAATGTAAAATGTAAAATGTAAAATGTAAAATGTAAAATGTAAAATGTAAAATGTAAAATGTAAAATGTAAAATGTAAAATGTAAAATGTAAAATGTAAAATGTAAAATGTAAAATGTAAAATGTAAAATGTAAAATGTAAAATGTAAAATGTAAAATGTAAAATGTAAAATGTAAAATGTAAAATGTAAAATGTAAAATGTAAAATGTAAAATGTAAAATGTAAAATGTAAAATGTAAAATGTAAAATGTAAAATGTAAAATGTAAAATGTAAAATGTAAAATGTAAAATGTAAAATGTAAAATGTAAAATGTAAAATGTAAAATGTAAAATGTAAAATGTAAAATGTAAAATGTAAAATGTAAAATGTAAAATGTAAAATGTAAAATGTAAAATGTAAAATGTAAAATGTAAAATGTAAAATGTAAAATGTAAAATGTAAAATGTAAAATGTAAAATGTAAAATGTAAAATGTAAAATGTAAAATGTAAAATGTAAAATGTAAAATGTAAAATGTAAAATGTAAAATGTAAAATGTAAAATGTAAAATGTAAAATGTAAAATGTAAAATGTAAAATGTAAAATGTAAAATGTAAAATGTAAAATGTAAAATGTAAAATGTAAAATGTAAAATGTAAAATGTAAAATGTAAAATGTAAAATGTAAAATGTAAAATGTAAAATGTAAAATGTAAAATGTAAAATGTAAAATGTAAAATGTAAAATGTAAAATGTAAAATGTAAAATGTAAAATGTAAAATGTAAAATGTAAAATGTAAAATGTAAAATGTAAAATGTAAAATGTAAAATGTAAAATGTAAAATGTAAAATGTAAAATGTAAAATGTAAAATGTAAAATGTAAAATGTAAAATGTAAAATGTAAAATGTAAAATGTAAAATGTAAAATGTAAAATGTAAAATGTAAAATGTAAAATGTAAAATGTAAAATGTAAAATGTAAAATGTAAAATGTAAAATGTAAAATGTAAAATGTAAAATGTAAAATGTAAAATGTAAAATGTAAAATGTAAAATGTAAAATGTAAAATGTAAAATGTAAAATGTAAAATGTAAAATGTAAAATGTAAAATGTAAAATGTAAAATGTAAAATGTAAAATGTAAAATGTAAAATGTAAAATGTAAAATGTAAAATGTAAAATGTAAAATGTAAAATGTAAAATGTAAAATGTAAAATGTAAAATGTAAAATGTAAAATGTAAAATGTAAAATGTAAAATGTAAAATGTAAAATGTAAAATGTAAAATGTAAAATGTAAAATGTAAAATGTAAAATGTAAAATGTAAAATGTAAAATGTAAAATGTAAAATGTAAAATGTAAAATGTAAAATGTAAAATGTAAAATGTAAAATGTAAAATGTAAAATGTAAAATGTAAAATGTAAAATGTAAAATGTAAAATGTAAAATGTAAAATGTAAAATGTAAAATGTAAAATGTAAAATGTAAAATGTAAAATGTAAAATGTAAAATGTAAAATGTAAAATGTAAAATGTAAAATGTAAAATGTAAAATGTAAAATGTAAAATGTAAAATGTAAAATGTAAAATGTAAAATGTAAAATGTAAAATGTAAAATGTAAAATGTAAAATGTAAAATGTAAAATGTAAAATGTAAAATGTAAAATGTAAAATGTAAAATGTAAAATGTAAAATGTAAAATGTAAAATGTAAAATGTAAAATGTAAAATGTAAAATGTAAAATGTAAAATGTAAAATGTAAAATGTAAAATGTAAAATGTAAAATGTAAAATGTAAAATGTAAAATGTAAAATGTAAAATGTAAAATGTAAAATGTAAAATGTAAAATGTAAAATGTAAAATGTAAAATGTAAAATGTAAAATGTAAAATGTAAAATGTAAAATGTAAAATGTAAAATGTAAAATGTAAAATGTAAAATGTAAAATGTAAAATGTAAAATGTAAAATGTAAAATGTAAAATGTAAAATGTAAAATGTAAAATGTAAAATGTAAAATGTAAAATGTAAAATGTAAAATGTAAAATGTAAAATGTAAAATGTAAAATGTAAAATGTAAAATGTAAAATGTAAAATGTAAAATGTAAAATGTAAAATGTAAAATGTAAAATGTAAAATGTAAAATGTAAAATGTAAAATGTAAAATGTAAAATGTAAAATGTAAAATGTAAAATGTAAAATGTAAAATGTAAAATGTAAAATGTAAAATGTAAAATGTAAAATGTAAAATGTAAAATGTAAAATGTAAAATGTAAAATGTAAAATGTAAAATGTAAAATGTAAAATGTAAAATGTAAAATGTAAAATGTAAAATGTAAAATGTAAAATGTAAAATGTAAAATGTAAAATGTAAAATGTAAAATGTAAAATGTAAAATGTAAAATGTAAAATGTAAAATGTAAAATGTAAAATGTAAAATGTAAAATGTAAAATGTAAAATGTAAAATGTAAAATGTAAAATGTAAAATGTAAAATGTAAAATGTAAAATGTAAAATGTAAAATGTAAAATGTAAAATGTAAAATGTAAAATGTAAAATGTAAAATGTAAAATGTAAAATGTAAAATGTAAAATGTAAAATGTAAAATGTAAAATGTAAAATGTAAAATGTAAAATGTAAAATGTAAAATGTAAAATGTAAAATGTAAAATGTAAAATGTAAAATGTAAAATGTAAAATGTAAAATGTAAAATGTAAAATGTAAAATGTAAAATGTAAAATGTAAAATGTAAAATGTAAAATGTAAAATGTAAAATGTAAAATGTAAAATGTAAAATGTAAAATGTAAAATGTAAAATGTAAAATGTAAAATGTAAAATGTAAAATGTAAAATGTAAAATGTAAAATGTAAAATGTAAAATGTAAAATGTAAAATGTAAAATGTAAAATGTAAAATGTAAAATGTAAAATGTAAAATGTAAAATGTAAAATGTAAAATGTAAAATGTAAAATGTAAAATGTAAAATGTAAAATGTAAAATGTAAAATGTAAAATGTAAAATGTAAAATGTAAAATGTAAAATGTAAAATGTAAAATGTAAAATGTAAAATGTAAAATGTAAAATGTAAAATGTAAAATGTAAAATGTAAAATGTAAAATGTAAAATGTAAAATGTAAAATGTAAAATGTAAAATGTAAAATGTAAAATGTAAAATGTAAAATGTAAAATGTAAAATGTAAAATGTAAAATGTAAAATGTAAAATGTAAAATGTAAAATGTAAAATGTAAAATGTAAAATGTAAAATGTAAAATGTAAAATGTAAAATGTAAAATGTAAAATGTAAAATGTAAAATGTAAAATGTAAAATGTAAAATGTAAAATGTAAAATGTAAAATGTAAAATGTAAAATGTAAAATGTAAAATGTAAAATGTAAAATGTAAAATGTAAAATGTAAAATGTAAAATGTAAAATGTAAAATGTAAAATGTAAAATGTAAAATGTAAAATGTAAAATGTAAAATGTAAAATGTAAAATGTAAAATGTAAAATGTAAAATGTAAAATGTAAAATGTAAAATGTAAAATGTAAAATGTAAAATGTAAAATGTAAAATGTAAAATGTAAAATGTAAAATGTAAAATGTAAAATGTAAAATGTAAAATGTAAAATGTAAAATGTAAAATGTAAAATGTAAAATGTAAAATGTAAAATGTAAAATGTAAAATGTAAAATGTAAAATGTAAAATGTAAAATGTAAAATGTAAAATGTAAAATGTAAAATGTAAAATGTAAAATGTAAAATGTAAAATGTAAAATGTAAAATGTAAAATGTAAAATGTAAAATGTAAAATGTAAAATGTAAAATGTAAAATGTAAAATGTAAAATGTAAAATGTAAAATGTAAAATGTAAAATGTAAAATGTAAAATGTAAAATGTAAAATGTAAAATGTAAAATGTAAAATGTAAAATGTAAAATGTAAAATGTAAAATGTAAAATGTAAAATGTAAAATGTAAAATGTAAAATGTAAAATGTAAAATGTAAAATGTAAAATGTAAAATGTAAAATGTAAAATGTAAAATGTAAAATGTAAAATGTAAAATGTAAAATGTAAAATGTAAAATGTAAAATGTAAAATGTAAAATGTAAAATGTAAAATGTAAAATGTAAAATGTAAAATGTAAAATGTAAAATGTAAAATGTAAAATGTAAAATGTAAAATGTAAAATGTAAAATGTAAAATGTAAAATGTAAAATGTAAAATGTAAAATGTAAAATGTAAAATGTAAAATGTAAAATGTAAAATGTAAAATGTAAAATGTAAAATGTAAAATGTAAAATGTAAAATGTAAAATGTAAAATGTAAAATGTAAAATGTAAAATGTAAAATGTAAAATGTAAAATGTAAAATGTAAAATGTAAAATGTAAAATGTAAAATGTAAAATGTAAAATGTAAAATGTAAAATGTAAAATGTAAAATGTAAAATGTAAAATGTAAAATGTAAAATGTAAAATGTAAAATGTAAAATGTAAAATGTAAAATGTAAAATGTAAAATGTAAAATGTAAAATGTAAAATGTAAAATGTAAAATGTAAAATGTAAAATGTAAAATGTAAAATGTAAAATGAAAAATGTAAGTAGATAAGATATAGGAGAACCAGGAATTTTTCATTTTCGCCACCGTTAGATGGCGCTGTTTGGTTGAGGTCTATACTAACTAACTTGAGGACAAGACTATTGAAATTAGTTTGGTTGGTGTCTACACTAGCTAACTTGAGGACAAGACTATTGAAATTAGTTTGGTTGGTGTCTATACTAACTAACTGTTTGGTTGAGGTCTATAGCAGAACCAGGTTTATAGGAGAACCAGGAATTTTTCATTTTCGCCACCGTTAGATGGCGCTGTTTGGTTGAGGTCTATACTAACTAACTTGAGGACAAGACTATTGAAATTAGTTTGGTTGGTGTCTACACTAACTAACTTGAGAGCAAGACCCGCTAGGGGCTTGCCCGAAAAAAATTTTAGTAGATAAGATATAGGAGAACCAGGAATTTTTCATTTTCGCCACCGTTAGATGGCGCTGTTTGGTTGAGGTCTATACTAACTAACTTGAGGACAAGACTATTGAAATTAGTTTGGTTGGTGTCTATACTAACTAACTGTTTGGTTGAGGTCTATAGCAGAACCAGGTTTATAGGAGAACCAGGAATTTTTCAATTTTTGCCCCGTTAGATGGCGCAAAGTTGAATAACTTTTTACTATAACATTGAATAACTTTTTACTTTGCTATGTGTAGCGAAGACAGATTAAATTACTTCTAATCAACTGAAAAATACTTTCTAAAATCTCCGTGCGCATGATACATAAAATGCATACAATTTACCAAACAATTGCAAGATTGCAACAAATCGACAGTTTGTAAACAATAAAACAAATAGAAACATACCAAAACACTTGAATCAAAACTAAACATGATTGAAACAAATCGACAGTTTGTAAACAATAAAACCAATAGAAACATAAATGTGGTCACTTATCACTACACATGTTTGAAAATTTTTATGTATATAACAAAAATCTAGATAAACATTAGTGTTTTAACATGATCATAAAATCCTTATAAAAAGGCATAGTTTTGGAAAATGATAAGCCTGGTTAATAAATCATAAATAGATTTGATTAAAATTAAAATAAATAACAACACTTTTAAAAATACGTTACTTATTGGAAATTGGGTACCTTTTTCCTATGTTATGTGTAGTGAAGACAGATTAAATTATTGTTTATCATAACTACGGATAGATTAACCAAAATAATATTAAGGAAAAATTGTTTCTTTTCGTTCAGTAGTCAACTACACGGGAAACTATTAATTACAAATTTTGATCGAAATAAAAAAATAACAAAAATTAATTAAAAATGGAAAACATGAATTTTTTTAAGTGCTCGCTCTGCACCATTTTCTATGAGGATGAATCAGAATTCCTCAAACACATGGAAAATAGTTTGGAGTGTATGGAAAACACTCCCAGCGTAGAATGTGTTTACTGCAGTAAATACATACCGGGTGTATCCAACTACGTAATACACACAACAAACTGTCTCATTGAAAATGAGATAGAGCGAATCTCTACTCATAATGTTTCTTCATTTGAATATTCATATGATGTGCTGTTCCTTAGCGGAGAATTGATGGATGAAATACCCAACAACCAAATGGGTTTCTGGAATACAGAGGAGTGGATTCCTGAGACACCTGAGACACCACCACCACCTCAAATCACATATAATTTTACAGAGGATTGGATTCCTGAGACACCAACACCACCTCAAATCACATTTTAATTTTTAAATATAAGATTATAAATTTAAGTTTATATATCCATCTCTTTTTAATAAATATTTATATAAAAAAATATTTTGTTGTTGTTGAATTTATTAAATTTTGGAGTATAAATTACAGAACTTCTTACGATTGATTTACTAGAATCATTAGTAAGTTTGATTGAAGCAGTTCAACACCTAAAAATAAATGGATTTTTTAAACGCATTAAACAACTCGAGAAACAATTCTGGAGAAGGCTTTACAAGAGTGGCTAATTTAAAAATCGGATATCCATATACAATAACTGGATGCAAATTAAAGGATACGCAAATTGGTTCTAAAATGACTTTAAATTTGTTAGATGAAGATGGTAATTTCCTATGGATATTTTTACCTAAACGCCTCAGCGAGCTGTTTCCTATGAAGAACCCATTCAAAAAACTGACTGACAATAAAATTGAACAAATAATATATCGTGGTAGAGATGAATCCAAATATAATAGAGCTATTCTTGAGTTTGTGAGCCAAAAAGAAAATAAAGAAAACAAATAAAAGTCAAAATTTAAAATCCATTTTGTTTTATTTAAAACACTCCCAGCGTAGAATGTGTTTAGTTCTTAAGGTTTTATTTTCAATTAAGAAATTAGTATTGTACATTCATTCAACTATTCGAGTTGTTTCTCCATAGAAAATTTCAAATACATAAAAATAGTTTGAAGAATGGAAAATTTTCCAATAGTTTTTGTTGATTTGCAAGGATTTAGGGGAAATTCAAATAATTTCATACCAAAAGAAATTGCTATGGTCTTCAATACTAAAGAGTATTATAATTTCATCATAAAGCCACCCTTTGAATTTAAATATTTATTACCAGAAAAGCAGAAACAAGCAAAATGGTTGACTAAAAATCACCATCATCTACAGTGGGAAGACGGAAATGTATCACTTGAGAGTGTATGTAAATTCATTAACGCAAATATCAATTTTCGCGTTTATGTCAAGGGTTTGGAAAAGAAAAAGTGGCTTGAGGAGATGTTGCAGAAAAATATATTCAATATTGAAAATATATGTTACCACAATTTAAAGCGTCTCGAAAGAGAATATCCAGATTGCATCCGTTGCAGTTTTCACAACCATGGAACTTGTGCTCTGAAGAATGCTCTTTTACTTCAGAATTTTTTAGCTCCGCCCATAAATGCAAGCTCTTTTGTAAATATAGTACCCTGATTTCCATAACAATATTGAAAATTAACTAATGCTACACCTTATCTGTTAATTTTGTTAAAATTGTTAATTCTTATATACCAGTTTATATTTTTTGGGCAACTTAGTTTAGTATATCTCCTCAGTTGAAATGGATCATACTTATTGTGAAATAGAAAAACCAAAACTATCTAAAAGGAAACAAGATTATACACTTATCTATCATCTGGAGTACTTACTGAATTTAAAATTAAAATTAAGGTGTGGATTTTCTACAAAAAATAATTTTCAACCTCTCCTCTGGATTCATAGCAATAAAACAAATGCTGTTGGCTTTACTAGAGATGAATGGATTCATCTGATGGCATATAAGGAATATATTCAGATGAGACTTGATCAGTACGAATTTATCGATCTATATGAAGAATTGGATCATCCAACATTAAGCAGAATTTGTTGTGAATTTAAATTCAAAAGAGGCGGACATTGTGTATTAGTTATATCACAAAATGGTCATAAGATCAAAATTGATGGTGAATCTTGGAGAAATATTATTCGAGTTGGAATTTTTTTGACGTCATTTCTGTGTTGGAATACAATATTACAGAAACAAATATCTCATTTTTATCGCACCTATTTCATACCCAGATGTGCAGAACTCAATAAAATCAGTATTCAATTATCGGATCTTGAACAATCATACGATAAAGATGTGCAAGTGGACTTGATGCGGCTATGTTTTGAAATTAGTAAAAAAATGCCTGACAAAATAAAATCGGATATTAAAATACATAAGTTATTATTAAGAACTAAAAATAAGTAATAAATAAAGATGAGTAAACAGCAAGTTGTTAATGAAATTCATAAGTCAGTAAGAAAAAATTTTGTTAGACGTAGATTCATACAAAAGGGCTATAATGATACATGGCAAATAGATCTAGTAGAAATGATTCCATTTGCTAAAATGAATAATGGGTATAAGTATCTTTTAACTGGGATAGATACTTTTTCAAAATATGCTTTTGCATATCCAGTTAAATCAAAAAAATCTTTAGAAATTGTTACTGCCATGGTTAAAATGTTTAAACGATTAAAAACAAAACCAAAAAATATACAATCTGATCAAGGGAAAGAATTTTTCAATAAAGATTTTAAATTATTAATGAAAACAAATCATATTAACCATTATCATACATATACCCATTTAAAAGCATCAATATGTGAACGTTTTAATAGAACTTTAAAAACATTAATGTGGAAAATGTTTAGTATGAGAGGAAACTACAAGTGGGTTGATGATATTGACAGTTTAGTTTCACAATACAATAACACCTATCACCGTACAATTAAAAGGAGACCATCTGAAGTTAATAAATCTAATCAAATTCATTTGTTACACACAGTTTATAATTTTCCAAAATCATTCCCGCGTCATAAGTTTAAAAAAGGTGATCATGTCAGAATCAGCAAATACAAGGGAATTTTTTTTAAGGGCTATGAACCAAATTGGTCAACAGAAGTTTTTACTATAGATAAAGTAAATATTACCAATCCTGTGACATATTTAATTAAAGATTATAGAAATGATATAATACTAGGGTCATTTTATGAATATGAACTACAAAAGGTTAAAAACAAAGATGATTTTCTGATTGAAAAAGTTTTAAAAAGAAGGGGAAAGAAACTCTTTGTCAAATGGTTAGGTTTTGATGAATCTCATAACTCTTGGATAAATAAAAATAAATTATTAAAATAACATATAGTATTGAGAAGTATAAAAGGAGAATATGTTGTTAAATTAATTTTAATTGAATAAAATCATTTAAGAAGGTACCATACAACTGTATTAAGCTAAATGGATCGCATTTTTAAAAATTCTGAAGTCAAGTATGAAAAACTGAAATATTGTAACTACTGTGGTAGCAACGATCACAATGAAGATAGATGTAAGAAAAAAGTGGAAGACAATAAAGTTAATAAATGGCAATGTTCAAAAAAGAATAAATAAATTATATATGAAATAAAACAAATTGTTTCAATGTTTTTTGTTTTTATTTTTATTTAAATAAAAAGTACAATATTTTGTTGGAAATAAAATAAAACTTACAAAACTACATCACTTATTTTATAATGCCCCCAAGCTAATGTATCCACATTATTAGGTAAAACATATCTCTTATCATCCTTATAGTTTAAACTTATTTTATTTACAATTTCCGTATATAATTTATGGGATCTACTGCGAATAACCCTTTGTTCACCATAAAATGTTTTTCTCTCTATTATAGATTCTTGATAATTACGGAGTTCTAATTTTTTAACAACTGATTTTTTTACTCCTTTTACTTTTTTAATAGTTTTGGTGTAATTTTCATGATCTCCTACCGTGTAAGCGTATGCTTTTGCTTTCAGACCTGCAAATTCTCTCATAATTTTACCTGAATTTTCGTCTTTCATTAAGCCCAGAACTTTTTTGTTCAAAGACCTAATCCCATAAACATTTTCGGGTTTATATTCTGAAGTGTCAAATTTATCACTATTGTTTTTAATAATTTCGTAAATGTCTTTTTTGGAGGATATAATGAATGAATCAGTGTCCATGTAGATACATTTCAGATTTTTATCTTCTTTAACCAAAAAATTGTAATAAAAATCATACATTAAATATTTTGATAGTTCTAATACTGTTACACCTATGTATATTGGCTTGTCATGATGTACCTCTAATTTGTTCAATTCTATACCATACAGTCCATTATCAAATACGTCTATACCAGAAAAGTTGGGTTTAGCTATAAGAGCTCTACACCCTTCGGAATTTCTGCGATTGTCATAATTAGTAACTAATCTCACATCACGACGCTTTTCTACATTTCCCATCGTTTTACCGTATACAGCATTATTCATTAATTTAAAAAAATTCTTTTCAAATTAATTTTTTGATGTTTTACGGTGATTTGTGTTTAAGCTTATATAGGGTTCCAACCAAAAACTTTGTTTGAATTTTAAAATTTTATTAATCTTTACAAGTATTAATCCCTGTTCTAAACACAATTGTAGGTTCTTTATATGAATTTTATAATCTTTTTTATCAGTGAGATCAGCTAATAATTTGGGGAGTTTTCCTCCAGGTGGTATTTTATTTTGCGCACAAAATGGAAGATAGTTATGAGAATTATGAATTAAGTTGGGATATTCAAGATCAACTTCTAGAATATATCCGTAAGTAGATTCATCACTATATTCGCTTACTTTGAAATTTTCAACTTCGTCATGAGATAAAAACGAAAAATCTGAAATGGGGAGTTTTTGTGACATGGCCCAACCATACAAGTTATTAGCATCTATATATGCTAAGTAATTTTCGTCTTTAGCAGAATCATATTCATTCATGTACTTATTGTTAGCCTTCGAAAGTCTATAAGTGCACTGCGTAATTCCTCCTCGAATGGAAGTTTTGAGGAATGAATGTATTTCAGGATCACTTATTAATTCCATTTTAACACTTGTATATTTGAGCATAGCATCCCATGACAAAGAAGGAGCGGTAACATAGTTACATGGATCTAAACCGTAAATTTTCTTACAAACTGATCTAAAATTCTCAAAAATATCCGACAAAATAAAAACATCGCTCTTAAGATACAACAACATGTAGTCTTTAAGAGTGCGACATTGAAATATATTCCAAACCTTGTTAGCAAAAGTATAGTCTTCCTCAGAACACTCCCTGTCATCTAAATGATTATAAAAATGCTCTCTGTTGGGTAAAGACTGCTCATTCAGTTTTTCAAAACTATCAACATAGTCATACGGGAAAACACCTTTTCTATTCATAACTTCGAAATGTTCTTGTTTAGGGTATTTCTTTTTGAGTATCTTAAAATCTTCTTTATTTAAGTAGCTTGCCAACTTTTCTATACTGGAATTTAAAAACCTGTTCGAATCTATAAAATTTAATGTGTATTTTATTTTATTTACGTCTAAAAATTTTTTGGTCATTGAAATATATAGCTCCTTATTGCATGGTATAACTGAAAGATTACTACCTAATTCTGTAATAAAAAGATGGATATCGTACCTACTTAAATTATGAAAGAAAATTGGTACAAAAGGTACGATAAACTTGAACTTATTTTTACAATAACTATGTATATATCCCATAAGAATCCCACTAAAGTAATTATAAAACTTATCTTTCTCACCGCTTATCTTATTACTGCATGCACAACAATTTAATTATGCTTCTGGTGTTAATGGAACATCTATATGTGGTGCGTCTGTTTTCCAATACATGTCATATACTGCATTCATTCTATTGTAAAGATGATCCAAAAATTCTCGTACACATGTTTTTCCTGAAAAAGAGTATACAACTTAATACGGAATAAATATTTAAGACTGAATAAAACATACCTTCAAATGAATAATATTCATCTAATTCGCCATTATACGTATGTTTTATATAGTATGCTACTGCACACGCTTTGTGGTTTTGAATTACTGTAGTTCCTTTCCCTCTTGTTTTGTTGTATACAGGTAAAAGTACAGATTCCATATCAGTATACACCACAACTGGCGGAGAAATCTTTCTTTCGAAGTGTGTGAATGAAAGCATTGAACCTTGCTTTGGGTATGTTGTTGTTACTTTTGAACATTCCGTTTTGTGGCGCACGGAGTTATTGAAATAAAAATTTTGACATAAGTCACAAAATTGTCCGGGAGTATTAGAATTTACAAATTGCGTTTTCACCAATCTCTGCATATCTTTTATTAGAGAGTAATGATAGTTACCATTATTTACTAAAGTCAGCAAATTAATATGGTACTCTTTAACAGTTTTGGATTGTCTTGCAGGACCCACAACTTTAAACTTATTATTTGCTTTCTTTAATTCATAAATGTTGATGCTGAAGTTTGGGTTATTTTGTTCAAATATTTTAAGTGCCGGCAATAAAACTGGAAATGACATATTCGAAAAGTCTAGAGTTATTCCCCGAAATTTAATTTTATTGGAACTTATATCATTAATTTTATAATATTTGGTATCACATAATTTTTTTTTATCGGAAGCACTCCAATTGTCCTTCTTTAATGCTATTGCGGCTAAAACGCACCATTTAAAGCAGAAAGAATCACTATTTCTTACGTTTATGACAGCTTTTTTTGCTGCTATTGCTTTTGGCACCGGTATGTAATTCCCAATCGGAATACTCTCCAATTTGCATACAGTCATCTCGATATATTTGAAATGGTCGATTGCCCATCCGCTATCTCTCTCCTGGAACTCACTCGCTTGTCTTTCCAACTCATTATTAAAATCTCCAATTACTTCATCAATTTCATCAATATTTCTTATACTATTGAATGAAGTTGCAAAATGTTTTAATGATGATATTGGTTCTCCTTCGGTTGAATTTTTCACGTACAGTCCAAATAGCACCATATTCAATTTTATGAAGTCAAATTCTATTAACCTTTCAATTATAAGTTCTTTTACGAATATTTTTGTATCAAGCAAAAATTTTTTAATTTCAATTTCGTTTTTCAAATTACTATAAATCCGATATTGTTTTACAACCATTGGATTTTTTAAAATAATTTCGAAAATGTTTTCCTTCAAAAATCTTTCGGAATTATCCTTATGCACATTTGTCCTCAAATGAATTTTATACTTATTTTCAAGGATATTTTTTTTGCATACTTGACAAAATATTTCTGGTACACTAACTTTTACTTTTTTTGGCATTGGATTGATGTTAAAAATACCACGTCTTTTAGTTTTACCGACGCATTTTTGTAGAAGGTGTAGCTCCAAATTTGCTACTCCTTCAACAACAATTCCGCAATCGGAGCACTCGATTTTAATTAAATTTTCCATTTTTAATTTTTATTTTTTATTTTTTGGGTGAATATAGGAGAACCAGTAAGCTTGATGTTGACGGTACTAAATGTTTGTATCTATGGAGAACAACTCGAATAGTTGAGTGAATGTACAATACTAATTTCTTTATTGAAAATAAAACCTTAATAACTATATATAAAAATCTTAAGCCTTATCTAGAACTAATAACTATACTTGCGTCTACACACAAGCAAAACTTTTAGTGATATTATGAATTCCCCCCAATGTGTTATATTATCTTAGAAAAACAGTAGTAAAAACATCCTAAGATAATACATATGTACGTAATTCCAATCAATTAGGGATTTCTTATAATTAAAAATACATAATTACAAATATTCTTAGAAATATCACTGTGTGTGTGTGTGTGTGTGTGTAACGCAGGCTAAATTATATGAACTATGTTCATATTTGAATAGTTCACGATAGAACCCTCAACATATATAGTATATTTATATATATATAAAAGGTGTTTTTAGTATAAGCTAGTAAAGAGAAGAAATAACATGGCACTGAGAGCAAAAATTGAAACCTTTTTACGTGATTTTAATAGAATCATATGTTTGGATGATATGAACTTTATACTCAATTTTATAAATCTTCTTGATATCTTTGAAAATAAAGTACTATTGGAAACTGTGCATGGAGAGCATTTTAATGATTGTCCTTGGTCTGAAGATACTTGTTTGGAAGGACCTGATACTTGCAAATGCATTGTATATAGCTTTAGAAAGCATTCTGTAATCAATCTAATAGAAAAATATACATATACGACATTTTAATTTAGATAAATGTATATAAGACCAAATAAAAGTTTAAAACTATAAATATGTTTTTCATTTCGTATTCAACATTTAATACTACAAGATGTTTTATCAGTTCACGCATCCATTCACAATGCTGATTAGTGGACCTTCAGGATCTGGAAAAACCACCTTTTTAAAAAATCTTATAAGTTGCAAGCAATTTTTAATAAGTTCACCAATTACCAGAATTATTTGGTGCTACGGAGAAGAAAATGCCAAACCAAATTTTAATAATATAGAATATTATAATGGGATACCAAATGATTTGGACAATGATTTACATGAACCAGTTTTACTTATTTTAGATGATTTAATGATGGGCGCATTTAATAAGAATGTGTGTGAGCTTTTCACAAAAGGGTCTCATCACAGAAATTTCTCCGTTATTGTTGTAACTCAAAATATTTTTCATAAATCGTCTCATACAAGAGACATTTCGTTGAACTCAAAATATATTGTTGTATTTAAAAATCCAAGGGATACATTACAGTTTCAGCATTTAGCAAGACAAATTGAACCCGGAAATTCAGTAGAATTAATGAGAATATATAAAGAAGTTACTAACAAACCTCATGGTTACTTATTGATTGACCTTACTCAAAGTATAAACGATCTATTAAGATACAGAACAAATATCTTCAATCCAAATTTTTGTTTCTGCTATTGTGATACAACTGAAAATGGTATTAAAAAAGAACTTAAAACGATTGAAGGAAAACAAGCATATGTTGTATGTTCTCAAGACGAATAACGGAAAACTACGGAAAGCAATACTTGAAAATGTTGACGATGATTTTATAAAAACTATAATTGAAATAATATTCAATACCCTAAATGGAAATAATAAACTTAAACCTAAAGATCATACAATTTTAAATAGATATAAAAAAGAACTTCGAATCATTTCAAAATCAAATGGATCTGTAAAGTCAAAAAGGAAGGTACTAATTCAAAAAGGTGGATTTTTACCTGTATTGCTATCGTCACTGTTGGGAGGCTTTATTGGAAAATTAATAGAAAATGTCTAATAAAGGAAAATTTAATAAAGTTATATTACTACATCCAAATACTTATTATGTAATGTTAGAAGATCAATTATCTTCTGAATTTATTACCAGAAAACTAATACCATACCTAAATGATGAGTCAATATCAGACTTCAACAAATGGATTAAAATCAAACAAGAATTAAATATGTTTATAAAAAGAAAAATTAATCCCGTCAAACCATTAACGGATAATCATAAATCAGTTGTGAAAGAAAACGAAAATCTTGTTATTAATAATACTGATCCAATGATGAATAAAAATTTGGAAAAGAATTTTGAAGTAACTGAAAACTATGATAAGTTTGAAACCCCTGAAAAATTTTCTAACTCTACACCTAAATTAAAAATAAATCAAAACGAATTAAAATTTTTTAAAGATAACGATTTAGATTAAAAATACCTAAATATTTCCAAACGTAAATTAGAAGATAAAGATTATCCGTACTTAAAAAAGAAAAAAACAGAAACATCAGAAGAAAAAAATACAAGTGTTAAATCTAAAAAGAAATTGTTATTTGATGAAACGACAACAGAAACTCCACATAAAGATACAAGGCCTAAATCAAAGGGGAAACCCAAAATAAAACATCCATACGATACCAGATCTGTTCAAAAGGGGGAAAGTTGGATAAAATGGAAATCACTTTATTAAGAAAATTTTAATAAAAGATTAAACAAATAAAAAATGTGTTTTATTCATATTAGATTCTTTTAACCATGAACATACCAAACAATTTTTATGTAACATTATTAAGTAATAACTCTTTAATGGTTTATGAAGATAATGTTTTTCCGCATTTACGAATTTGGTTAATTTACCTGCAATAACTTCAAAAGAGGATTGGGAAGTTGGAGTAACTGAATTATATTTAAATGATGGATCCGCCGAGGAACCAACAATTTTATTTATCTATAGTGATATTATAAAACCGAGATGTATTGGAAACAAAAATATAAGATGTCTTCGAGTATTACCATATAAGGGACATAGCGTTTGCTATGATTTTCATAATGTGGAATACTATCCTTTAGAAATATCAATAATTAACGATATTTCAATACTCATAACTAATTTAGATGGAACTCAATACAATTTCGAATCCTCAACAACACCGAATTTTATAACATTACACTTTAAAAAAATTAAAACACTATAAATGTAGAGAGTTTTGTAAAATGTTGTCAGATTGATAAATCATCGTGATGGATCAAGTATATAATGCATACTACTCAAGGCAGCAGGGCGGTGGAATAAGTCATATCGGAACATTATATGTGACTCCACGAGTTTTGCAGCATGGTCGCGGAATCGGTTCATTTTTTTCATCACTGTTTAGAACATTAAAACCTTTAATTTTTTCTGGAGTAAATACAATTAAAAATCAAGCAATTGATACCAGTAAAGCTATATTAAATGACTTCGGTCGCAAGCCTTTACGAAATATTTTGGATGAACAAGGAAAAATTGCGTTAAATAACTTATCAGAGAAAGCTGTCAAAAAAATATATTCCAAGTTCCAACGAGGTTCAGGCAAGAGACGTATAAAACGTCGAAATAAAAAAAGAAATCGTCAGTCTCTCAAACATTCTAAAGTGAAGCGCATAAGGAAGAAAAAGAAGAAAAACACCAATATAAATATTAAAGACATATTTTCAAAATGAACATGTCAAAACATATAGAATGTATGAAAAGTGAATTGGATTTATTTGAACCACATCCCATTCAAACTAGTATTTTAAACACCGAAGAAGTATCCTACAATCCTATCGCAACTTTGGACAACCCCAGCTCTATAGAATTTGTGTGTCTCGGTAATGGAGATACATATCGTGATTTGTCTAGCGTATACCTAAGATTAGTAATTCAACTCAAAGCAAAGGATAACTCAGATATTACAGACGATTCAATTGGAGTTGTAAATAAAATTCTACATTCTCTGTTTCGAAGTGTTTCTGTCTATCTGAATAATGTTCCCGTATCCCATAGCGATAATAACTATCACTATAAGACTTATATACAAACATTACTTAATTATGGAAGTGATGCTAGTCGAACTCATCTAACATCATCTGGATGGTATCCTGACTATTATATCGATGGTGAACTTCGAAAAGGACAAAAACAAATTAACAAGTTATTTGCACGAAGTAATAAAGTTGAGTTAATTGGACGAGTTCATGGTGATATCTTTAGTCAGCCTAAATTACTTTTAAATAATGTAGATTTACGTATTGTATTTAATTTGGAGAAATCATCATTTTATATGATGGATCTCGAAACAACTGGTGCTGAATTGAAAATTTTGGAGGCTCAATTATATATGAATCACATTACTGTTAATCCGGGGATATTACTAGCTCACCATAAAATGTTGCAGGAAAAACCAGCCATATATCCATTAAATAGAACTGAAATTAAATCGTTTACCATGTATCCTGGAAATCATAGTTTATCTATTGATAATGTAGTAATTGGTCAATTACCTACATTTTTAGCATTTTGTATGGTTGGAAATGTTGCATACTCAGGGAATATAAAATTGGATCCATTTGAGTTTAAACATTTTTATTTACAAACACTAAATTTGTCAGTAAATGGTATTCAAATTCCATCACAAGCATTAGAATTTGATTATTCCGGTGTAACCCATAGAAGTACGAGAGCATACAATATGTTATTTAATGCTATTGGAATAAAGAATTCCGATAGAGGAATTCATATAAATAAACAATCATTTGATAATGGTTCATTCATTTTGGGGTTTGATCTTTCACCTGATCATTCTAATAACGATTTATGTGCAAAGATTTTAAAGCAAGGAAATGTACGCATTGAAGGAAAATTCACACGAGCTTTGTTGGAACCAGTGACATGTCTTGTTTATTGTGAATATGATTCTATGATTGAAATTGATAAAAATAGAAACGTTAAAATAACTTTATAAAAATGAATACCATACAGATTGAAAAAGCGCTTTTAAAAAACAAAGCTACCCGAAAGTATTTCCAAGGTGTTTTTGCTTCAGATAAACTTCCAAAGCGTATACGTAAGCGTCCAGCTATCTTTATTGCCAATACAGATCCATCATACAAAACAGGACAGCATTGGATTGCATTTTATTTTGACGTTTATAATAATGCTGAGTTTTTTGATTCTTATGGACAACATCCCTTAAATTTAGAATTTCTAACATTTTTAGAAAATAACAGCAACAACTTTAAAATCAATAAACAGCAACTACAGGGATAT
The DNA here is from genome assembly GCA_963682025.1 of Cordilura impudica. NCBI lineage: Eukaryota > Metazoa > Arthropoda > Insecta > Diptera > Scathophagidae > Cordilura > Cordilura impudica. The sequence continues at coordinate 219,809,833 of OY821520.1, forward strand.
TTTTCAAAGACTTGTGGTCATTATTGCTTACTTTATAGTTTATATAAATCACAGCAAAAACGTTTGAAACTATTTTTAAGTCAATTTAGAAAAACTGATTATAATTTTAATGATAAAAAAGTAGTTCAACAATGTAGAAAATATTTCTCGCTGTAAAAGATAAGTTATCGATATATCTACATATTAAATAAAACAAAATGGATTTTAAATTTTGACTTTTATTTGTTTTCTTTATTTTCAAAAAATTAAAATTTATTAATATTTTTATATAGAATTTCTATATATATTGTTTATCAAACTTTCATTTTGGCGGTAGGCTTGTACTAATAATAAGTCATCAGATAAGTCATCTTGTGAGTCCCATAAATTATATGTGATTTGAGGTGGTGGTGGTGTTTCAGGTGTCTCAGGAATCCAATCCTCTATATTCAAGAAACCCATTTGGTTGGTGGGTATTTCATCAATCAATTCTCCGCTAAGGAACAGCATATCATATGAATTTTTATATTAAGAAACATCAGGAGTATCAAATGAAGAAACATTATGAGTAGAGATTCGCTCTATCTCATTTTCAATGAGACAGTTTGTTGTGTGTATTACGTAGTTGGATACACCCGGTATGTATTTACTGCAGTAAACACATTCTACGCTGGGAGTGTTTTCCATACACTCCAAACTATTTTCCATGTGTTTGAGGAATTCTGATTCATCCTCATAGAAAATGGTGCAGAGCGAGCACTTAAAAAAATTCATGTTTTCCATTTTTAATTAATTTTTGTTATTTTTTTATTTCGATCAAAACTTGTAATTAATAGTTTCCCGTGTAGTTGACTACTGAACGAAATGAAACTATTTTTCCTTAATATTATTTTGGTTAATCTATCCGTAGTTATGATAAACAATAATTTAATCTGTCTTCACTACACATAACATAGGAAAAAGGTACCCAATTTCCAATAAGTAACGTATTTTTAAAAGTGTTGTTATTTATTTTAATTTTAATCAAATCTATATATGATTTATTAACCAGGCTTATCATTTTCCAAAACTATGCCTTTTTATAAGGATTTTATGATCAACACTAATGTTTAAAACACTAATGTTTATCTAGATTTTTGTTATATACATAAAAATTTTCAAACATGTGTAGTGATAAGTGACCACATTTATGTTTCTATTGGTTTTATTGTTTACAAACTGTCGATTTGTTTCAATCATGTTTAGTTTTGATTCAAGTGTTTTGGTATGTTTCTATTTGTTTTATTGTTTACAAACTGTCGATTTGTTGCAATCTTGCAATTGTGTGGTAAATTTTTATATGTATGCATTTTATGTATCATGCGCACGGAGATTTTAGAAAGTATTTTTCAGTTGATTAGAAGTAATTTAATCTGTCTTCGCTACACATAGCAAAGTAAAAAGTTATTCAATGTTATAGTAAAAAGTTATTCAACTTTGCGCCATCTAACGGGGCAAAAATTGAAAAATTCCTGGTTCTCCTATAAACCTGGTTCTGCTATAGACCTCAACCAAACAGTTAGTTAGTGTAGACACCAACCAAACTAATTTCAATAGTCTTGTCCTCAAGTTAGTTAGTATAGACCTCAACCAAACAGCGCCATCTAACGGTGGCGAAAATGAAAAATTCCTGGTTCTCCTATATCTTATCTACTAAAATTTTTTTCGGGCAAGCCCCTAGCGGGTCTTGCTCTCAAGTTAGTTAGTGTAGACACCAACCAAACTAATTTCAATAGTCTTGTCCTCAAGTTAGTTAGTATAGACCTCAACCAAACAGCGCCATCTAACGGTGGCGAAAATGAAAAATTCCTGGTTCTCCTATATCTTATCTACTAAAATTTCTTTCGGGCAAGCCCCTAGCGGGTCTTGCTCTCAAGTTAGTTAGTGTAGACACCAACCAAACTAATTTCAATAGTCTTGTCCTCAAGTTAGTTAGTATAGACCTCAACCAAACAGCGCCATCTAACGGTGGCGAAAATGAAAAATTCCTGGTTCTCCTATATCTTATCTACTAAAATTTTTTTCGGGCAAGCCCCTAACGGGTCTTGCCCTCAAGTTCGCTAGTGTAGACACCAACCAAACTAATTTCAATAGTCTTGTCCTCAAGTTAGTTAGTATAGACCTCAACCAAACAGCGCCATCTAACGGTGGCGAAAATGAAAAATTCCTGGTTCTCCTATATCTTATCTACTAAAATTTTTTTCGGGCAAGCCCCTAGCGGGTAAAATGTAAAATGTAAAATGTAAAATGTAAAATGTAAAATGTAAAATGTAAAATGTAAAATGTAAAATGTAAAATGTAAAATGTAAAATGTAAAATGTAAAATGTAAAATGTAAAATGTAAAATGTAAAATGTAAAATGTAAAATGTAAAATGTAAAATGTAAAATGTAAAATGTAAAATGTAAAATGTAAAATGTAAAATGTAAAATGTAAAATGTAAAATGTAAAATGTAAAATGTAAAATGTAAAATGTAAAATGTAAAATGTAAAATGTAAAATGTAAAATGTAAAATGTAAAATGTAAAATGTAAAATGTAAAATGTAAAATGTAAAATGTAAAATGTAATATGTAAAATGTAAAATGTAAAATGTAAAATGTAAAATGTAAAATGTAAAATGTAAAATGTAAAATGTAAAATGTAAAATGTAAAATGTAAAATGTAAAATGTAAAATGTAAAATGTAAAATGTAAAATGTAAAATGTAAAATGTAAAATGTAAAATGTAAAATGTAAAATGTAAAATGTAAAATGTAAAATGTAAAATGTAAAATGTAAAATGTAAAATGTAAAATGTAAAATGTAAAATGTAAAATGTAAAATGTAAAATGTAAAATGTAAAATGTAAAATGTAAAATGTAAAATGTAAAATGTAAAATGTAAAATGTAAAATGTAAAATGTAAAATGTAAAATGTAAAATGTAAAATGTAAAATGTAAAATGTAAAATGTAAAATGTAAAATGTAAAATGTAAAATGTAAAATGTAAAATGTAAAATGTAAAATGTAAAATGTAAAATGTAAAATGTAAAATGTAAAATGTAAAATGTAAAATGTAAAATGTAAAATGTAAAATGTAAAATGTAAAATGTAAAATGTAAAATGTAAAATGTAAAATGTAAAATGTAAAATGTAAAATGTAAAATGTAAAATGTAAAATGTAAAATGTAAAATGTAAAATGTAAAATGTAAAATGTAAAATGTAAAATGTAAAATGTAAAATGTAAAATGTAAAATGTAAAATGTAAAATGTAAAATGTAAAATGTAAAATGTAAAATGTAAAATGTAAAATGTAAAATGTAAAATGTAAAATGTAAAATGTAAAATGTAAAATGTAAAATGTAAAATGTAAAATGTAAAATGTAAAATGTAAAATGTAAAATGTAAAATGTAAAATGTAAAATGTAAAATGTAAAATGTAAAATGTAAAATGTAAAATGTAAAATGTAAAATGTAAAATGTAAAATGTAAAATGTAAAATGTAAAATGTAAAATGTAAAATGTAAAATGTAAAATGTAAAATGTAAAATGTAAAATGTAAAATGTAAAATGTAAAATGTAAAATGTAAAATGTAAAATGTAAAATGTAAAATGTAAAATGTAAAATGTAAAATGTAAAATGTAAAATGTAAAATGTAAAATGTAAAATGTAAAATGTAAAATGTAAAATGTAAAATGTAAAATGTAAAATGTAAAATGTAAAATGTAAAATGTAAAATGTAAAATGTAAATGTAAAATGTAAATGTAAAATGTAAAATGTAAATGTATAATGTAAAATGTTAAATGTAAAATGTAAAATTAATGTAAAATGTAAAAGTAAAATGTAAATGTAAAATGTAAAATGTAAAATGTAAAATGTGTTTGTTTGGTTTGTTTGGTTTTGTTTTGGTTTGGTTTGTTTTTGGTTGGTTTGGTTTTGGTTTTTGTTTTGTTTGGGTTTGTTTTGTTTGTTTTGGTGGGGTTTGGTTTGGTTTGGTTTTTTTTGGTTTTTTGTTTTGGTTTTTGGTTTTGGTTTTTGGGTTTTGGTTTTTGGTTTTGGTTTTGGTTTTTGGTTTTGGTTTTGGTTTTGGGGTTTGAGTTTGGTTTTTTGGTTTTGATGTAAAATGTAAAATGTAAAATGTAAAATGTAAAATGTAAAATGTAAAATGTAAAATGTAAAATGTAAAATGTAAAATGTAAAATGTAAAATGTAAAATGTAAAATGTAAAATGTAAAATGTAAAATGTAAAATGTAAAATGTAAAATGTAAAATGTAAAATGTAAAATGAAAATGTAAAATGTAAAATGTAAAATGTAAAATGTAAAATGTAAAATGTAAAATGTAAAATGTAAAATGTAAAATGTAAAATGTAAAATGTAAAATGTAAAATGTAAAATGTAAAATGTAAAATGTAAAATGTAAAATGTAAAATGTAAAATGTAAAATGTAAAATGTAAAATGTAAAATGTAAAATGTAAAATGTAAAATGTAAAATGTAAAATGTAAAATGTGAAATGTAAAATGTAAAATGTAAAATGTAAAATGTAAAATGTAAAATGTAAAACGTAAAATGTAAAATGTAAAATGTAAAATGTAAAATGTAAAATGTAAAATGTAAAATGTAAAATGTAAAATGTAAAATGTAAAATGTAAAATGTAAAATGTAAAATGTAAAATGTAAAATGTAAAATGTAAAATGTAAAATGTAAAATGTAAAATGTAAAATGTAAAATGTAAAATGTAAAATGTAAAATGTAAAATGTAAAATGTAAAATGTAAAATGTAAAATGTAAAATGTAAAATGTAAAATGTAAAATGTAAAATGTAAAATGTAAAATGTAAAATGTAAAATGTAAAATGTAAAATGTAAAATGTAAAATGTAAAATGTAAAATGTAATGTAAAATGTAAAATGTAAAATGTAAAATGTAAAATGTAAAATGTAAAATGTAAAATGTAAAATGTAAAATGTAAAATGTAAAATGTAAAATGTAAAATGTAAAATGTAAAATGTAAAATGTAAAATGTAAAATGTAAAATGTAAAATGTAAAATGTAAAATGTAAAATGTAAAATGTAAAATGTAAAATGTAAAATGTAAAATGTAAAATGTAAAATGTAAAATGTAAAATGTAAAATGTAAAATGTAAAATGTAAAATGTAAAATGTAAAATGTAAAATGTAAAATGTAAAATGTAAAATGTAAAATGTAAAATGTAAAATGTAAAATGTAAAATGTAAAATGTAAAATGTAAAATGTAAAATGTAAAATGTAAAATGTAAAATGTAAAATGTAAAATGTAAAATGTAAAATGTAAAATGTAAAATGTAAAATGTAAAATGTAAAATGTAAAATGTAAAATGTAAAATGTAAAATGTAAAATGTAAAATGTAAAATGTAAAATGTAAAATGTAAAATGTAAAATGTAAAATGTAAAATGTAAAATGTAAAATGTAAAATGTAAAATGTAAAATGTAAAATGTAAAATGTAAAATGTAAAATGTAAAATGTAAAATGTAAAATGTAAAATGTAAAATGTAAAATGTAAAATGTAAAATGTAAAATGTAAAATGTAAAATGTAAAATGTAAAATGTAAAATGTAAAATGTAAAATGTAAAATGTAAAATGTAAAATGTAAAATGTAAAATGTAAAATGTAAAATGTAAAATGTAAAATGTAAAATGTAAAATGTAAAATGTAAAATGTAAAATGTAAAATGTAAAATGTAAAATGTAAAATGTAAAATGTAAAATGTAAAATGTAAAATGTAAAATGTAAAATGTAAAATGTAAAATGTAAAATGTAAAATGTAAAATGTAAAATGTAAAATGTAAAATGTAAAATGTAAAATGTAAAATGTAAAATGTAAAATGTAAAATGTAAAATGTAAAATGTAAAATGTAAAATGTAAAATGTAAAATGTAAAATGTAAAATGTAAAATGTAAAATGTAAAATGTAAAATGTAAAATGTAAAATGTAAAATGTAAAATGTAAAATGTAAAATGTAAAATGTAAAATGTAAAATGTAAAATGTAAAATGTAAAATGTAAAATGTAAAATGTAAAATGTAAAATGTAAAATGTAAAATGTAAAATGTAAAATGTAAAATGTAAAATGTAAAATGTAAAATGTAAAATGTAAAATGTAAAATGTAAAATGTAAAATGTAAAATGTAAAATGTAAAATGTAAAATGTAAAATGTAAAATGTAAAATGTAAAATGTAAAATGTAAAATGTAAAATGTAAAATGTAAAATGTAAAATGTAAAATGTAAAATGTAAAATGTAAAATGTAAAATGTAAAATGTAAAATGTAAAATGTAAAATGTAAAATGTAAAATGTAAAATGTAAAATGTAAAATGTAAAATGTAAAATGTAAAATGTAAAATGTAAAATGTAAAATGTAAAATGTAAAATGTAAAATGTAAAATGTAAAATGTAAAATGTAAAATGTAAAATGTAAAATGTAAAATGTAAAATGTAAAATGTAAAATGTAAAATGTAAAATGTAAAATGTAAAATGTAAAATGTAAAATGTAAAATGTAAAATGTAAAATGTAAAATGTAAAATGTAAAATGTAAAATGTAAAATGTAAAATGTAAAATGTAAAATGTAAAATGTAAAATGTAAAATGTAAAATGTAAAATGTAAAATGTAAAATGTAAAATGTAAAATGTAAAATGTAAAATGTAAAATGTAAAATGTAAAATGTAAAATGTAAAATGTAAAATGTAAAATGTAAAATGTAAAATGTAAAATGTAAAATGTAAAATGTAAAATGTAAAATGTAAAATGTAAAATGTAAAATGTAAAATGTAAAATGTAAAATGTAAAATGTAAAATGTAAAATGTAAAATGTAAAATGTAAAATGTAAAATGTAAAATGTAAAATGTAAAATGTAAAATGTAAAATGTAAAATGTAAAATGTAAAATGTAAAATGTAAAATGTAAAATGTAAAATGTAAAATGTAAAATGTAAAATGTAAAATGTAAAATGTAAAATGTAAAATGTAAAATGTAAAATGTAAAATGTAAAATGTAAAATGTAAAATGTAAAATGTAAAATGTAAAATGTAAAATGTAAAATGTAAAATGTAAAATGTAAAATGTAAAATGTAAAATGTAAAATGTAAAATGTAAAATGTAAAATGTAAAATGTAAAATGTAAAATGTAAAATGTAAAATGTAAAATGTAAAATGTAAAATGTAAAATGTAAAATGTAAAATGTAAAATGTAAAATGTAAAATGTAAAATGTAAAATGTAAAATGTAAAATGTAAAATGTAAAATGTAAAATGTAAAATGTAAAATGTAAAATGTAAAATGTAAAATGTAAAATGTAAAATGTAAAATGTAAAATGTAAAATGTAAAATGTAAAATGTAAAATGTAAAATGTAAAATGTAAAATGTAAAATGTAAAATGTAAAATGTAAAATGTAAAATGTAAAATGTAAAATGTAAAATGTAAAATGTAAAATGTAAAATGTAAAATGTAAAATGTAAAATGTAAAATGTAAAATGTAAAATGTAAAATGTAAAATGTAAAATGTAAAATGTAAAATGTAAAATGTAAAATGTAAAATGTAAAATGTAAAATGTAAAATGTAAAATGTAAAATGTAAAATGTAAAATGTAAAATGTAAAATGTAAAATGTAAAATGTAAAATGTAAAATGTAAAATGTAAAATGTAAAATGTAAAATGTAAAATGTAAAATGTAAAATGTAAAATGTAAAATGTAAAATGTAAAATGTAAAATGTAAAATGTAAAATGTAAAATGTAAAATGTAAAATGTAAAATGTAAAATGTAAAATGTAAAATGTAAAATGTAAAATGTAAAATGTAAAATGTAAAATGTAAAATGTAAAATGTAAAATGTAAAATGTAAAATGTAAAATGTAAAATGTAAAATGTAAAATGTAAAATGTAAAATGTAAAATGTAAAATGTAAAATGTAAAATGTAAAATGTAAAATGTAAAATGTAAAATGTAAAATGTAAAATGTAAAATGTAAAATGTAAAATGTAAAATGTAAAATGTAAAATGTAAAATGTAAAATGTAAAATGTAAAATGTAAAATGTAAAATGTAAAATGTAAAATGTAAAATGTAAAATGTAAAATGTAAAATGTAAAATGTAAAATGTAAAATGTAAAATGTAAAATGTAAAATGTAAAATGTAAAATGTAAAATGTAAAATGTAAAATGTAAAATGTAAAATGTAAAATGTAAAATGTAAAATGTAAAATGTAAAATGTAAAATGTAAAATGTAAAATGTAAAATGTAAAATGTAAAATGTAAAATGTAAAATGTAAAATGTAAAATGTAAAATGTAAAATGTAAAATGTAAAATGTAAAATGTAAAATGTAAAATGTAAAATGTAAAATGTAAAATGTAAAATGTAAAATGTAAAATGTAAAATGTAAAATGTAAAATGTAAAATGTAAAATGTAAAATGTAAAATGTAAAATGTAAAATGTAAAATGTAAAATGTAAAATGTAAAATGTAAAATGTAAAATGTAAAATGTAAAATGTAAAATGTAAAATGTAAAATGTAAAATGTAAAATGTAAAATGTAAAATGTAAAATGTAAAATGTAAAATGTAAAATGTAAAATGTAAAATGTAAAATGTAAAATGTAAAATGTAAAATGTAAAATGTAAAATGTAAAATGTAAAATGTAAAATGTAAAATGTAAAATGTAAAATGTAAAATGTAAAATGTAAAATGTAAAATGTAAAATGTAAAATGTAAAATGTAAAATGTAAAATGTAAAATGTAAAATGTAAAATGTAAAATGTAAAATGTAAAATGTAAAATGTAAAATGTAAAATGTAAAATGTAAAATGTAAAATGTAAAATGTAAAATGTAAAATGTAAAATGTAAAATGTAAAATGTAACATGTAAAATGTAAAATGTAAAATGTAAAATGTAAAATGTAAAATGTAAAATGTAAAATGTAAAATGTAAAATGTAAAATGTAAAATGTAAAATGTAAAATGTAAAATGTAAAATGTAAAATGTAAAATGTAAAATGTAAAATGTAAAATGTAAAATGTAAAATGTAAAATGTAAAATGTAAAATGTAAAATGTAAAATGTAAAATGTAAAATGTAAAATGTAAAATGTAAAATGTAAAATGTAAAATGTAAAATGTAAAGTAAAATGTAAAATGTAAAATGTAAAATGTAAAATGTAAAATGTAAAATGTAAAATGTAAAATGTAAAATGTAAAATGTAAAATGTAAAATGTAAAATGTAAAATGTAAAATGTAAAATGTAAAATGTAAAATGTAAAATGTAAAATGTAAAATGTAAAATGTAAAATGTAAAATGTAAAATGTAAAATGTAAAATGTAAAATGTAAAATGTAAAATGTAAAATGTAAAAGTAAAATGTAAAATGTAAAATGTAAAATGTAAAATGTAAAATGTAAAATGTAAAATGTAAAATGTAAAATGTAAAATGTAAAATGTAAAATGTAAAATGTAAAATGTAAAATGTAAAATGTAAAATGTAAAATGTAAAATGTAAAATGTAAAATGTAAAATGTAAAATGTAAAATGTAAAATGTAAAATGTAAAATGTAAAATGTAAAATGTAAAATGTAAAATGTAAAATGTAAAATGTAAAATGTAAAATGTAAAATGTAAAATGTAAAATGTAAAATGTAAAATGTTTAAATGTAAATGTAAAATGTAAAATGTAAAATGTAAAATGTAAAATGTAAAATGTAAAATGTAAAATGTAAAATGTAAAATGTAAAATGTAAAATGTAAAATGTAAAATGTAAAATGTAAAATGTAAAATGTAAAATGTAAAATGTAAAATGTAAAATGTAAAATGTAAAATGTAAAATGTAAAATGTAAAATGTAAAATGTAAAATGTAAAATGTAAAATGTAAAATGTAAAATGTAAAATGTAAAATGTAAAATGTAAAATGTAAAATGTATAATGTAAAATGTAAAATGTAAAATGTAAAATGTAAAATGTAAAATGTAAAATGTAAAATGTAAAATGTAAAATGTAAAATGTAAAATGTAAAATGTAAAATGTAAAATGTAAAATGTAAAATGTAAAATGTAAAATGTAAAATGTAAAATGTAAAATGTAAAATGTAAAATGTAAAATGTAAAATGTAAAATGTAAAATGTAAAATGTAAAATGTAAAGAATGTTAAAATGTAAAATGTAAAATGTAAAATGTAAAATGTAAAATGTAAAATGTAAAATGTAAAATGTAAAATGTAAAATGTAAAATGTAAAATGTAAAATGTAAAATGTAAAATGTAAAATGTAAAATGTAAAATGTAAAATGTAAAATGTAAAATGTAAAATGTAAAATGTAAAATGTAAAATGTAAAATGTAAAATGTAAAATGTAAAATGTAAAATGTAAAATGTAAAATGTAAAATGTAAAATGTAAAATGTAAAATGTAAAATGTAAAATGTAAAATGTAAAATGTAAAATGTAAAATGTAAAATG
>OY821520.1:219820524-219880524 GCA_963682025.1 Cordilura impudica
AGTTTGAAAGGTTTTGCTCTTGAATAGAAATAAAGGTAATACCAGTTTCACAGAAAGATATACTTGTACATTGAAAAAGTAAGTTTCCAAAAGCAATCAAGTAGTGAAACATTGCACACTAACAATAAAATCTTGATATTTTAACTATTTTTAATAAATTTAGTTAATTTTGCATACAAATAAATACGTTAAAGATAAATTTTTCTACCATTTTATTAATTTTGATTACTTTTTTCATAATATTGAAATTAATCCTTTCATTTAATAGAAAATAATTTAATTTTGCAAAAAAAATATGGGTAAATTCAAACAATTGACAACTGTGAACGAAAAGTAATTATTAGTCTTTATAAAGATGGCCACAACCTTCGATATATTGGACAAAAATTTTGCAAATCGCATACAGCAGTTCGTAAAGTAATTGTGGCCTTCGAGAATAAACACAGAGTTTGTGCTAAAAACAGACCAGGGCGTCCTAAAATATCATCCCAAAGAGTTGACAGAATAATCCTTGACATATCAGAGGCCAACCCATTAAAATCTGTGCCAAAAATTCGTTTTCAGTTGCTTAACGAAGGAAGAATTGCCCCGTCAGTATTCACCATTCGTAACAGGCTAAGAGAATGTGGCAAATATGGGCGCGTAGCTCGTAAAATTGCCTACATTAGCAAAGTAAATAAGACCAAAAGAATGCTGTTTTATGAGGAACACGTTTTAAAGCCCAAAGAATTTTGGTACAACATTTCATGGACTGACGAATCAATGATAAGACTGAAATACTCTCATGGTATGATACACGTTTGGCGTTAGGCAGGTGACGAACTATCATTAAAGTGTACCGAGGTTTGATGGTGTGGGGCTGCCTTTCTGCCAAAGGTACTGGTGAAATCATCGTATTAGAAGGAAAAGTAAATGCTGCTGTGTATATGAGAATTCTGGAGGAAACAGCTATACCTGAGGGGAATCGCTTAATATGTGAACATTTCATATTCCAGCAGGATAATGCGCCTATACATATAGCGAAAAGGGTGGTGGAATACCTTGCTGATAGAAATGTTCCTATTTTAAAGTGGCCACCCCAAAATCCAGACCTTTCTCCCATCGAGAACGCTTGGGCTAGACTTAAAATTCGGATTGCTGAGGCGGCCTCTCAAAATCTTAGCCAACTTAAAGATTGCATTGTTTCGAACTGGAAAAATATTAGTCCAGCAGAGTGCCTAAAGTTAGTAGACACTATGCAAGTCCGCCTTGCTAAAATGTCTCTCCGAAATGGAGGTCACTGCGGTTACTAAGCGAGATGGAAACAAATTTTTTCTACTATTTTCTTGGAATTCTTTTAAGATTTTTTATCTGGCTACAATGAATATATAATTTTTGTTAATATTTTTTATTTGTTACTACTGGTGAAGTTAAAAACGTACAGTAAAGACAAAGAATATTAAAAAATACTACACAAATAAGTTTCAAACGTTTTATTCTATAACTATTCTTTGGAAACTTATTTTTTCCACATACTGTATATATATTCTTATATATGTTTCTTTGTTTGTGGTTTATACGAGATTACATCACTGGACCGATCGTTTTGAAATTTTTGCAGTAAGTAACTTTCTATCCGGAACGAAAAATAATCTTTATATATTTTGGATTTTTCAAGTGGGCGTGGCACCTTCCATATAAAGTTAATTTTTAACATCTAATTTTAACATATAATATCTGGAGTACTACGACAGCAAGAGTTCTGAAACTATGTACATGTACATATTAAACTAATTTGAAGAGTTGCGGAAAAAATCGGCGGGATTGGACCAATGGGCGTGGACCCACCATACAAAGTAAATATTTAATGTCATATATCTGGAGTACTGTAATAGATAGTGTCTTGGGGCTTAGTGTGAGTTCATAAGTTATTAACGTTAGTACTCGAAAAATGGACGGGATCAGATCAGTGGGCGTGGTACCCCACATCCAAAGTAAATATATAATGTCATATATCTGGAGTACTGTAAGAGTGAAAACCTTGGATGTTTCTCTGAGTTCATGAGTTATTAATCTGAGTAGCCTGATAAAAAATGGGCAAGATTGGACCAGAGTACTATAATAGTGAAAGCCCTGGAACTTTGTTAGCACTCAGAAAAAACTGGACGGACAGAAAAAACTGGACGGGATCTGATCATTGGGCGTGGCACCCACCATACAAAGTAAATATTTAATGTCATATAACTGGAGTACTATAACAGAGAAAGCCTTGGAACTTTGTTTGAGTTCGTGAGTTATTAATGTCAGTAGTCCAATAAAAAATGGGCGGGATATGACCAGTGGGCGTGGAACCCTATATCATATAGCTAGAGTACTATAATAGTGAAAGCCTTGGGACTTTGTGTTAGTTTATAAGTTATCAACGTTAGTAACAAAAATCGCCAAAATCAAAAGTCACAACAAACAAAAATCGCTAAAGCCAAAAATCGGCAAAATCAGAAATCGCCAAAATCAAAAATCGCCAAAATCCAAAATCGCCAAAATCAAAAATCGCCGAAACCGAAAATCGTGAATAATAAAAAACGCCGAAAGCGAAAATCGCGAATAACAAAAAACACCAAAATCAAAAAATCTGAAAAAACAAAAACCGCCAAAAAGCAAAAATCTCAAAAACCAATAATAAAATAAAATGAAATCGCAAAAACAAAAATCGGCAAAAGGAAAAAATCGCCAAATATAAGTAAAATAGTTTTATACAATATGTATTCCCAGTTTTTTATTTCGCTACGATGGGTGTAGCGAAGCGCATCGCGTTACAGCTAGTTATATATACGATCAAAAGTTGATGTTTTATACCTTGTAACTACCAAATATCTGATCAGACCTAATATTTATTATACCGGTAGACTCAGAATCATTTTCTGAATACATTTGTATGAAATTTTGTTTATAAGCTTTTCTCGGTCGATATATATTTAGCACTAGTCCCCAAGCAATTGATCTATGAGATCCACTTAAATTGCCCTAAGATTCAAATTATCATATAGGTCTCGGTCAAATTTGGTTATGTGTGTTTATTACACCTATTAATATGTACTCCAAAAATAAACCCTGTATGATCATGTTTAATCATAGTCCCCATAGTTCCGATTTTTACTTAAATCAATCAAAAAACAAAAATATCCCATACATTTTTCTCAAATTTTGTTTGTATATATTTTAGTGAAAAATAAGCGAATTTACCAAATATAAATATAGCATCCGATAGGCAAAAAATAACAAAAATTCAACTCAGATTTGGGTTATGCTTATTTTTTATATCCAATTAGTTCGAAATTATCGTATAGTTGATCTATACCGTCTACAGTTTTCTTACTTGTGTTGTGTACAGATTTCATTCACTTGAAAAGTGACTGAATTTATAGTGAGGGTGTCTTCCTTGCTGGGTATATTTCGAAGGTGTAAAGTATGAAACTTCGACAATTTCATTACCGATTATTCTGTCGTTATTTTAACAGAAATCCCTTCTCGGGTGAAATGTTACAAACAATGTAGCAAAGAGAGGTGCAAATTACAATAGTTTTCGAATATTGCATTACAAAATTCAATAGAAAATAATGTAATTATGAGAAAATCAAAAGTCAACGAACATAAAACTGCACAAGAGCTAAATCAAGTATGAAAAACCTAATCACTTAAAAACAGTTGATTAACAACCATTAAGCTTTAATAAAGCAGCCAGCACATAAAAACAAAGGTACACACATAAAACAGTAAGTGCAGTTTCTAACATCGTACATTTTTTTATATGCACATTTAGATACATACATACATATATATATTTATCCGCAGAAGAGGTAAATGCCATGAATTGTTGGTATTACATATTACGGTGCACCATGATCTACACTGTAGATTCTAAAGCCAATAAGAAAAGAAGAGAATACAGGTGAATACATACATACACACACATATTACGTACGAGTAGGTTGATAGCTGCAAAGTTTGCGGAAAAGTACAAATTGAAGTAACGGAAATTGTTGACTGACATTAGGAGAATGTAGAGACAATTTTATGAAAGGAGAGCATAAGAAAAAAACAAGTAAGAGTGTTAAATTCGGCTGTGCCGAATCTTTGATACCCTCCACCTCGGTTTGAGTCTTGATAATAAATGTAAATGAAAAAGTAAACAATTTGTTAAACTTAATACCAAATTATTTCAGCAAATTCTTTGGGTTGGTTTTCGTCTTTTCTATTATTTCGGTGTTTGATTTTTGGTCATCGTGGTTGCTGTTCGGCATGCATTTAGGTTATATACCTATATGCATGCGTTTCCGGTTATATGACATAACTTCTGGTTTAATTTAGTTTTTGCTAATTAAATATTTCGCCCTAACCTCCATTGCAAAGCTAATGGCTGTGTAGGGTGGCTATGTGTTTTAAATCGCGCTAATTGGAGATGGCTGTATAGTTTCTTTTAACTGGCAAAATATTTCTTCATTGCGGCCATATAGGTCGGATGGAGTAACAAAATAATAACCAAAAAAAAGCTCTCTCAACGTTTTTATTAAAATATTGCCATATTTGGAAAACATAGAGAATAAATCTATAATAATAATAAATAATCAAATAAGGGATGCAAACGCAAAAAACCAAATGGCCCAAACATTTTAAATAAAATAATTTGTTATCTTTATTTTCTGGAAAACTTCAAATATTCATCCAAAAAAAATTGTGAAAATTTATATATAAAAAATAACATTCTCATCAAATTGCGTTTATTTATGTAACAATTTTTGTGTTCGCAATTCTTAAATATCATTTGAGGTTTTCTAAAATTCATTGAATTTTAATCAATGTTTTCTGTAGTCCGATTCTGTAAATTTCAACGATCCAACAATCGCAAAATATATCGACAGTTATTGTTTTTTGCACTAAGGATTAAGTGATTCACTGAATACATACATCTTAACGACAGTCGACCAATCTATTTTTCTATTTATTTAAATTGTAAATGAGTGGCATCTCTGTCAAAATAAGCGAAAAACACAAAGAAGAATAGAAAAAAACAAATTACTTCGTGTTTGACAGGATGATTATATGTTTATGTTTAATATCTTTATTTTTTTACTAATATTTCTGTTTATTTATTTGAAAATGCTATTTAATTTTTTTATTTATATAGAAAGTTTTTTAATAGAAGCAAAATATTTTCACTATTTTATGATTTTTATTTATGTATGACGACATTTCAACCTAAAAGTTTTTATCGATTGAATAAACAACACAAAAATGGTTGTCGTTTAGATAACAACAACAGCTAAATTAACCAATAGCGAATATCGTTTATAAATTTTACTGATAATTTTGCTATTTTCTTTTTTTAACGATCCGACTATCGTTAAAAGAAGTTTTTGAATCGCGATACTGAACGCTATTAATTTCTCCTGAATGTCAATATTTTTTTAAAATGTGAAAATATTTTAAATGTAAACATAGGCATTTGATGTTTTTTTTTTTTTTTTTTGGAATTTCAATTTGTGTTTAACGAATAAAATTTATATATTAAAGATGCAAATATATTGATGTCTTCTAAATTTAAAATTTTTTTATTACATACAATAGAGACGTTACGGATACAACAGAAAATAAAAAAGACGATGAACTTAAAAGAAGACACACAAAACATTAATGCCAGTTACTGTGTTGCAATATTATAATTAAACTGTGATATAATTTTTAAGTTTGTGTTTGATATAATTTTCATGTTTACTGTCTTTTATGTTTGTCTACAACAAATTATTGTTCAATGTAATAAAAACATTTTTTCTTACTGTAAGTCATAATTGTTTGTGGTAAAAGTTTTTGCAATGTTGTAAATATATTTTTCTTTTAATTTAAATAGACGAATCCCTTGATAAAGTGAACACAACATTCACGAAACGTTGGGAAAATATGGATTAAATGCATTTTTAATTACATAAAGAACTTTAGGCCTTGCTAGCTAAAATAAATATAAATATAATAAACAACTACATTGGCCAACCAACATAAATATAGTTAAAATTTTTATTTCCGACGTTTTGATATGACTTTCTGAAATTCAATTAATTGTAATTTATAATTGGAAATTTTTAATTCCAGTTTTTAGAATTGATATTTTCTTAAATTTGAATGGAAAATTTAAAAAGTGCAATTTTGTATTTATGTGAATAATACTGCTTTAGTAATTATAAACAATTTTTAAAAATTAGATGTAGTCGTAATCAGATATTTTGTAGGTAAAGCAGAATAATAATTCTATATAACTATGTAGAACTGTTTTGAAAGCAAAAAACTCTTTGATAGACTCGGTAACTCTATTTTATAAAGACAACAAAAAGTTAACATGCCAAACTTATGTTCATATTTGTTAAAGAATAATGAAAAAACGTATGGAATAAAAGACTAGCCCGTGTATACTCTAAACATTGTTCTGTATGATATCTAGTTGAAAATATTAACATTCATGTTAAAATAAAAATAACTATTGCAAAGCTAATTAGAACAAACAAAAATTGTGGCGCCATCTATTGTGGTATAGTCACGCTGAGCAAAATGATGTGACACTCTGTTAATGCAAAGAAATGTATTTTCCCCACAACAAAATATTGCAGAATTTTATGTAAATAAAATAATATACCGATTTATTTCTAACATGCAGTTGTTATGGATATACATATATATAATATATGATATACATGATATATATGATATACATATATATAATATATGTATATTATTTGTATTATTTAATATGTTTATGTATGTATATGTAAATATTACACACAAAAAATACAACATCAAACGTTATTTTTGTGTTTTTCTCTTTAAATAAATTTATACATAATTTGTTTTTTTTTTGCTAAATTTACATTGTTTTTTTTTTTTTTATTAACAAGTAGGTATTTTAGCATTATTTGCTTTAGATGTTGGTGAATTTTTACTCCCTTTATATTAACTCGTAGTGTCTGTTTGTCGAAAAAATATTGGATCGATTTTAACCCCTTTCCCGTTACCCATTCGATCTGAAATTTTGCAGGCAGGCTCGTGGTAATAACAGAAATGATCTAAAAAATTTTTTTAGTGATGCCAAAACAATGGACACTTTTAAAATTTTCTACCAGAGTTAATAAAAAAAATGTACAAAGGGTTAGTTTTTATTATATTATTACCACAACGACCACAAAAACAACAAGTCAACAACACAACATTTAGAATAACAACAAGAACAATATAGAAACATCATATTTTTCATTTTTTTTTTTATTTTTCAGAGATTTCCCTGGACCCGTTACACCGATTTTAATGATTTTTGAAACAGAAATCTTCGCATGAATTTGGTGAATCATTCTCACTAAAAATGATCACTGTAGCTGCACTATTGAGGGCGTGATCGTGACAAGAACAAGACTTTTTTTTAGTTCTTCATTCAAATCTCGGGCCCTAATCGACCGATTTAGACGATTTTAAAATAGCAAACTTTTCAGGATGTTATTGAATCATTGTTTATGCCAACGAGCACCCTAGCTGCCCGATTGATGCCGTCATCGTGATTTCCACAGACGGACAGACGGACATCGCTATATCAACTCCGGTTGTTATAAGGATCACAAATATATATATTTTATGGGGTCCAAAATTATTTTTCTAATTATTACAAACGGAATGACAAACTTACATATACCCTCTGCACACTGGAGTGGAGGGTATAAAAATATAATAATTGTTTGGTTACGTTTGATTATCGAGTAACATAAAAAGCTGTCAGACTACACTGCACTTCTGAAAGTGTTTTTAACCATTTAATAAAAAAACAAGTAAGAGTGTTAAATTCGGCTGTGCCGAATCTTTGATACCCTCCACCTCGGTTTGAGTCTTGATAATAAATGTAAATGAAAAAGTAAACAATTTGTTAAACTTAATACCAAATTATTTCAGCAAATTCTTTGGGTTGGTTTTCTTCTTTTCTATTATTTCGGATTTATTTCAGTGTTTGCTTTTTGGTCATCGTGGTTGCTGATCGGCATGCATTTTGGTTATATACCTATATGCATGCGTTTCCGGTTATATGACATAACTTCTCGTTTAATTTAGTTTTTGCTAATTAAATAGCTCGCCCTAACCTCCATTGCAAAGGTAATGGTTGTGTAGAGTGGCTATATGCATTAAATCGTGCTAATTGGAGATGGCTGTATAGTTTCTTTTAACTGGCCAAATATTTCTTCATTGTGGCCATATAGGTCGGATGGAGTAACAAAATAATAACCAAAAAAAAAAGCTCTCTCAACTTTTTTTTAAAATATTGCCATATTTTGAAAACATAGAGAATAAATTTATAATAATAAATAATCAAATTAGGGATGAAAAACGCAAAAAACGAAAAGTCCCAAACATTTTAAATAAAATAATTTAATGTTATCTTTATTTTCTGAAAAACTTCAAATTTTCATCCAAAAAAAATTGTGAAAATTTATATATAAAAAATAACATTCTCATAAAATTACGTTTACTTATGTAACAATTTTTATGTTAGCAATTCTTAAATATCATTTGAGGTTTTCTTAAATTCATTGAATTTAAATTAATATCGACAAATCTGTTTTTCTATTTATTTAAATTGTAAAGGAGTGGCATCTCTGTCAAAATAAGCGAAAAACACAAAGAATAGAAAAAAACAAATTACTTCGTGTTTGACAGGATGATTTTATGTTTATGTTTAATACCTTTATTTTTTTTACTAATATTTCTGTTTATTTATTTGAAAATGAAATAATGAATTGAATATGCTATTTAATTTTTTTTATTTATATAAAAAAGTTTTTTAATTAAAGCAAAATATTTTCACTATTTCATGATTTTTATTTATGTATGACGACATTTCAACCTAAAAATTTAAGTTTTTATCGATTGGATAAACAACACAAAAATGATTGTCGTTTAGATAACAACAACAGCTGACTTTAACAATAGCGAATATCGTTTCAAAATTTTACTGATAATTTTGCAATTTTCTTTTTTTTTACAATTCGACTATCGTTAAAAGAAGTTACTGAATTGCGGTACTGAAAAGTTATTAATATCTCCTGAATGGCAATATTTTTTTTAAATGTAAACATTTTTAAATGTAAAGATATTTCTAAATTTAAAATTATTATTTCCGACGTTTTGATATGATTTTCTGAAACTCAATTAATATTTTCTAATTTATAATTGGAAATTTTATTTTCAGTTTTTATTATAATTGATATTTTCTTAAATTTGAATGGAAAATTTAAAAAGTGAAATTTTGTATTTATGTGAATAATAATGCTTTATTAATTATAAACAATTTTTAAAAATTAGATGTAATCGCAATCAGATATTTTATAGGTAAAGGCCTGTACGCAGCTTGCTAAGGAATCAAAAACTTCATATAAAAAAACGCTTCAGAAATGCTTAAGGAATTTTTCTGTCTAAAAATTTCTGTTGATAGTCCGCAGCTTTTTAAAAAAGTAGTATTGTTTTTACTACTTTTTTTTACGTAAATTAAGTTAGGCAACCCAGGCTTTGAGCAGGAATATCAAATTTTTCGTTCTTTCTGAAAGGAATTTTGACAGGAGAGGTAAGCATAAACAAAATGTAATATGCTAAAAAAAATTAAAAGTTATTTTTCAGAAAACATGGAAAAAAACGAACAAAATTCGGCAAAGAAAAACAAGAAGCGGATAGGTAATTTTGATACTGAGCTTAAAAAGCGTTTAGCAGGCCAAATAAAGCAGAATTGACTTGTTTTCAATTTCACAATTCTTAATAATTGACAGAAAACAGCTGATTGCTAGCGTTGCACTGAAAGGTACTTTTGTGCTATTTTTTCTTTAAGAAATATTTGAAAATTTTCTGTTAAGATTCCTTAACAAGCTGCGTACAGCTCTTAAAGCAGAATAATAATTCTATATAACTATGTAGAACTGTTTTGTAAGCAAAAAAACTCATTGACGAACTCGGTAATTCTATTTTGTAAAGACAACAAAAAGTTAACAGTCACATCACACTGAAATTGTAAAATCGTTGTGTACGTATTATCAACGAAAAATTGTTCGAATTAGTCGAATCCATCGCCATTAAATTTTATGCTCAAACATCTGACAGCAATCTCATTTTTAAAATGTTGTCGAAGCGTAAACTTGAAAAAATTTGTATACTTCTCTCTCTTATTTTATTTTAAGTAGAGTTACCAAGTTTATTATACAGGCACATGTTTGAGGGAAAATGTTTACATTTATTATTATTAGTATTATTTTAATAATAGTTAATAATATTTATGCTCTATAATTAACAAACTTGCGTTTTTGTATGCGCATTCCAAAAAATAAATCATTATAATAGATTTAACAAGTTAAAACTTTAATTACAATTTTACAGAATCCAGTAAATTTGCATTAAATTTATAACAGGGTAACATTAATCATCGTTAGTGTCTGCCACTATTCGCACGAAAAATTTGGTGCCATTAGTGTGACCACTGCGGAAAATGTGTGTGTATTAGTAAAAAAAATGTGAGTGTATTGAGTTTTTCGAACTTGCAGTGTGATGTGAGATTGGTGGGTAATATGCCAAACTTATGTTCATATTTGTAACAGAATAATGAAAAAACGTATGAAATAAAAGACCAACCCGTGTATACTCTTAACATTGTTCTGTATGATATCTAGTTGAAAATATTAACATTCATGTTAAAATAGAAATAACTATTGCAAAGCTAATTAGAACAAACAAAAATTATGGCGGCATCTACTGTGGCATAGTCACGCTGAGCAAAATGAAGTGACACTCTGTTATACAAAAGAAATGTATTTTCCCCACAACAAAATACTGCAGAATTTTATGTAAATAAAATAACCGATTTATTTCTAACATGCAGTTACTATGAATATACATACATACATATATATAATATATGTACATTATTTGTATTATTTAATATGTGTATGTATGTATATTTAAATATTACACACAAAAAATACAACATCAAACGTTATTTTTGTGTTTTTCTCTTTAAATAAATTAATACATAAATTTTTTTGCTAAATTTACATTTGGGCAATTCACAACAGGTGTTGTATATTGTATGTTGTATTGAAATACACAATACAATCATTTGTTGTGAACACTCAGTTGTATTTTCATATTGTAAAACGCTTTCTTTAGAAATTTTCGATCCAACGAGGAAAGATCTCTTCGTCGCTTCTGCTATTTTGTATAAGAGAAAACACTTGTCAGTGTTTGCTTTTTGGTCGTGAGATATACCCTGGAGTTTTAGTTACGTACCTCTTGCATTTTAATTTATAATGAAAAAAAAAAATTTTTAAATGTTTTGGTTGGTACTGAAAGAGAAAATACATACTAAAAATATAAACATTAATTTTTATATAAATATAAACTTATCGATGTATTTGCGTTATTTGCATTATTTGCCATATTTTATTTTATAATTATTTATGCTGATAATATTCTATGTATTTGTTTTTTCTTTTTCATAAAAACTGGCATTCACTTGGAACTGATATGTTATGATACAATATACAACATTTACTAAACATAGCAAATGAAGTTGGATCGTGTATCAGATTTTTCAGTGAAAATTACCAACAACAATTTTACACTATTGTAAAGTGATACACGATACAAGAGATACAACGATACATTACCCATTGTGAATTGCCCAATTGTTTTTTTTATTAACAACTAGGTATTTTAGCATTATTTGCTTTAGATGTTGGTGAATTTTTACTCCCTTTATATTAACTCGTAGTGTCTGCTTGTCGAAAAAATTTTGGATCGATTTTAACCACTTTCCCGTGACCCAATCGATCTGAAATTTTGCAGGCAGGCTTGTGGCAATGACAGAAATGATCTAACATATTTTTTTAGTGATGCCAAAACAATGGAAACTTTTAAATTTTTCTACCAGAGTTGATAAAAAAATGTACAAAGGGTTTGTTTTTGTTATATTATTACCATAACGACCACAAAAACAACAAGTCCAGCTATGAAAACAATGCAACATTTAGAATAACAACAAGAACAATATAGAAATATCATGTTTTCATTTTTTTTTTTACTTTTTCAGAGATTTCCCTGGACCTGTTCCACCGATTTTAATGATTTTTGAAGTAGAAATCTTTCCATGAATTTGGTGAATCATTCTCACTAAAAATGATCACTGTAGCTGCACTATTGAGGGCGTGATCGCGACAAGAACATAGAAAATTATTTTTTTTTCAAGACTTTTTTAGTTCTTCATTCAAATCTCGGGCCCTAATCGACCGATTTGGACGATTTTAAACAGCAAACTTCTCAGGATGTTAGTGAATCATTTTTATGTCAACGAGTACCCTAGCTGCCGGATTGATGCCGTCATCGTGATTTCCACAGACGGACAGACGGACATCGCTATATCAACTCCGGTTGTTATAAGGATCACAAATATATAAATTTTATGGGGTCCAAAATTTTTTTTCTAATTATTACAAACGGAATGACAAACTTATATATACCCTCTGCATACTGGAGTGGAGGGTATAACAACTCTACAACAGCAACAATGACAGTCATATGTTTTTCAAATAGGAAAAAACTGTTTATGTGTTAGTTTCGGTCATTCCCCAGTATGCATTGAAATATTATTTCTCCAATGTTGGAGAAAAGTTAAGTTCTTAAATTGATGTCAAATGTAATTCTCAACTTGGGTTGAACAATTTTTCTCCTTGTTTGCTTTCAACTTGACATCAAGTTGAGACTTAACATTTTTTCCAATCTTTGAGAAACATTTTTACTCTCAATTGGATATTCAACACTTTTCTCCACTTGAGACCAAACATTTTTTCAACTTGAATACGATTTGTGTTAAGTCTGAGATATTATTTAAATATGTCATAAATAATAAATTAAATTAAAAAATGCCAAAAAAGTACAAATAAATCATTGATATATTTTTAATTATTTCTGCTTTTTGTCGAATTTTTCAAAAAATGTACAACTAATTAATTCATTTATTTTTAATTCTAGATTTTAAAAAATGTACATAATATGTACATTTAATGTTAAATATGTACATAGTAATGTTAAATATATAATGAAATTAAATTGAAACATTAAAAAAAGTACATTGTTTTCATTTCTAAAATTAGTATAATATTTTTTAATATGGCAATTCCGTACCTTCCATTTGATACCGATTGGAAATATTTCTTTGCTATCAAGTTGAGAATCACAAATTTCTCAATTTGATAACTATGAAAATCGCCATATAAAAAATGTGCCTTTTAAGTTGAGAAGACTATATTCGAACTACTGAGGGCATTTGAGAATTAACGTTGGAGATTTGAAAAATGTATTTGATCTCAAATGCACCTCAAGTTGATAGCAAACAAAAATGTTTATTGGGACATTTATTGTAGGGTCGTTTGCACACACACAAAAAATAGAAAATAAATTGTCAATAAGCAAAGCAAGTGGCTTCGAAATTCGATGATGCCAGTTAATCATTTTTTGTTCACGCGGAATTTATAATTGGAGGAATTTTTTTCTCGAGAAATGTATTTTCCGTGAGAAAGAAATTCCTTGAGAATATTCATAATTGGGATGAATAACTTTTAATTGGAACTTTTTAGTCAGAATAAATCATAATTCTAGTTAGATATTGGTTAATATTTAATTAGAAAAAATATTGTGGTGGCATCTACGCAATTATTGAGGCAGTCACGGAAAAATTAAATGCAAGTCTGTTTTTTTTAATATAACAAAAATGGATTTTCCCTTTAACAAAATATGGCAGAATTCTTTATAAATGAAATGCAAAATGGAAAATCAATTTTGTGCTAATTCTTAACAAAATTAATAAAATATATATATGTATTATTATATTTATTAATATTTGTAATTTTATTTGACACAATTTCACACACAGTTTTACAGATCAACTGTTTTAATTAGAAAAAATATTGTGGTGGCATCTACGCAATTATTGAGGCAGTCACGGAAAAATTAAATGCAAGTCTGTTTTTTTTAATATAACAAAAATGGATTTTCCCTTTAACAAAATATGGCAGAATTCTTTATAAATGAAATGCAAAATGGAAAATCAATTTTGTGCTAATTCTTAACAAAATTAATAATATATATATATATATATGTATTATTATATTTATTAATATTTGTAATTTTATTTGACACAATTTCACACACAGTTTTACAGATCAACTGTTTTCAACTGATTTAGAAGTTTTCTGTTTTTGAAACAGTAGTGCCAATTTGTAACATTTTGTGATGTAATGAAAATCGCAGAATAATAAGTTAATACACAATAAAAAATATTAAATTTTTAAGTTTTATATACATATTGCAATAAAAAAAACTTTGGTAAATTTACATTGAAGATGGTCAGAAATGAATGAGAAAAAATATATAGACATTTTAGAAAAGCACATTTAATGTTAAACTTTATGCACAAAATATATGGGTTTTTGTTGTTTCGAATTTAACTGTGGCTCTAAGTAAAAAGTTTTAGACCGATCGTATATTACATCTTGAGGATCCTCACCTAATATTTTCAAATATTTTAAATTCTTTTTAACTCATTTAACCTCATTACGAAAATAGTAAAACAGTAAATATGGAAAATCCACGCACCTCAAAAAATTGTTTTCTATGAAATAAATTAAAGACATTTCATATTATACAATTTTCTTTCAAAAATGTATCAATTATTGCAAATTTGAAATTTGACATATAGTATTTGTACATATATTTGTATAGATTTCGCAGTATGAAAAGAACTATTATTTCTTTATTTAGAATATATGTAAGTATTGCTCGCAAAAAAATGCAACATCATGAATGAAACACATAGACGACTGCTGGCAGCAGCATTTGTAGTCGTATAGTCAGCTACTTGATTTTTCTGAATACGACAGCAACATATAATACAAATGCATTTTTATTTAAATATACAATTACTTTTACTTATTTAAAATGCATTAGTACAACGTAAAAATAAATAAATTAGTTTAACGCCTGTCGTAGAATATATTAGAATGTCCATTAATTTGAATTGTCAAATCTGGGCATTAAAATGTCTTTAATTTTATGTACATTCTTTATTTGAATTTTCAAGAATTCATTCCTTTATTATATGTAACGTAGCTAGAATTTCCGTTAAATTGAATTTACATGATTGTACTCCTTTAGTTCTCTGTTTTGTTTGTTTTGGTTTTTGACAACGCATTTGCAATTCAACTAGGCAGTATAGTTTTTGTCAAGCTGGGGAGAGGTTGAGTTGCAACTGCGAAATAAAACACACAACACACACATATTTTGTATATTTGAAAACTTAAATAAAATACTTAATTTATATTGACATTAAAGTGTATCGTGTTATAATTTCGAAACTCAACCAATAATTGCCGACAAACCCTTTTATTTCGCATTGTATGCCGACAAATTTGTGTCTGCAAATTGTGAAGAGTTCTTGGAAATGCCAAAGGAAAAGCAGCCGCTAAGAAGGAGCCCTAGATTCCAGGAAAATATTGAAAGAAGTAGTGAAACAACTGAGGAGAAATTTACTACACCGCCAGTTACTCCACAACCTACAATGAGTAACACTAATGAGATAGAAGAAGCCGGCCAGAAAAATGCTGAAAGCAAGGATACAACAAACTATAATGAAAACGTCAGAACAGTCGACTACATAAATACATCTAGCCAGGAGAGTATGGTGAACACCACGTTGGTCAACACACCTATATATTCAACAGTTCCATACCAAGAGGTAGTGTCCAAACTACAGATGCAGATAGATGAATTGCAAAAAATGCTGAACAATTCATTGCAGTTGCAGCATCATCAAAATATAACGGGAAACAACAATCATCAATCGACGTCGCAGTACGCATCGTCAACACAGCATGCTGTGACACGCCAACAACGACCGTTTGAGAAAGCACAATTTGAATTTGATGAACATGCAAATGACAATGCCGTGGTAAGTGGCACTGTCAATCGAAGTGGCAACGATCAACATTGTTTGTATAACCCTCATCCAAGTGGCACCTATCATCATAATGTGAATGACAACTTCGGTCAGAATGCAGGTGGCAGCTCGCAACAAAATGAATATTTGAATTTAAGATATAACAACAATATGCAAAATCCAATTGGAAATACACGACAAGCGGAATTTATTGAAAATTTCCAGCCAAGAGCGCCAAACGTTATGAATGTTAGTCATAATAATTTTTTACCAAGGAAATTGCAAGATCTACCCCAATTTAATGGAGAGCCAGAATTGTGGCCAATGTTTTCAGTGTCGTATAATCAATCGACGAGTGAATATGGATATACGAATTTTGAAAATTGTCAAAGACTACAAAAGAGTCTTAAGGGAAAGGCCTTTGAGACAGTTAAATCGCTATTAATACATCCACAAAATGTATCGGCTGTTATGGAACAGTTAGAGTTTCGTTTCGGTCGTCCGGAACAATTGGTAGCCAGCCAATTGAGGGAGATAAGAGAAGTATCCCCCATTACTGAATCAGCTGTGGGGAAATTTATATCGTTTGCTACAAAAGTTAAAAATATATCTACTTTTTTACAGTCTGCTGGTGCTCAACAACATCTAGCAAATCCCACCTTAATTGATGAATTGGTTTCCAAGCTGCCTATGAGTAGGAAAATTGAGTGGGCAAGATATGCCGCCCCTATTAAGCCTTACCCTACTGTGATTAATTTTAGCAGCTGGATAAACGAAACCGCCAATATATTAAGTATGATTTCGGAGAATAAACCGGATCAACCTGACCCAAAACGTAAAATCGTAATGCATACGAATATTTCTTCGGCAGCAAAGGTGAATGGTTGTTTTGTATGTGGTAAAGACCATAGAATTTACAAATGTGAATCGTTTTTGGGAAAAAGTGTTGATGACAGATGGTCCGAAGTGAAACGTTTGAGGTTATGTTTTTCTTGTTTGGGAAAAGGTCATTCCAGTCGTGAATGTAAATCGAAAAGAGAATGTTCACATTCAGATTGTAAAAAAATGCACAATAAACTTCTTCATCAAAGTCAAGTGCCAGTTTCGAAACAAGTAGAATCGGCTGGCAATAGCCAAACTGTACTTAATTGTACCACTACAAATAAATCATCAAAATTATTGTTTCGAGTCGTGCCTATAGTACTCCATGGACCAAAGAATACAGTCTCCACATATGCTCTTGTTGATGATGGTTCATCGGTGTCTTTATTGGACAAATCTTTAATAGTGGAATTGGGTTTGAAAGGCGAACCAAGCAGCCTTGATTTGCAATGGATTGGTGGCATAGCTGCGGAAGAAACAACAACAATCGTTAATGTTATGGTGAGTGGTAATAATAGTAAACAAAGATATTTGTTAAAGGGATTACATGCTATCAACAATTTGAGCCTGCCAGTACAGAGTCTTGAGAGATCTGACTTAGAGAAATTTATGCCAATGATAGATACGGTTCCAGTCAGGGAGTATTCTAATGCCAAACCTAGAGTACTAATAGGTCTTGATAATTATCACTTGGGCCTCGCCTCGGAAACCATTGAATTGCATAGTGACGGACCGTATGTTACGAATACGAAATTGGGATGGATTGTTTTCGGTAAAACGAACAATAGCAACAATTTATCAGCAACATGCCTGCACGTGCGTACGATAGATCAGCAGTCTCTGAACGAAATGGTGTACGATTATTTTTCTACTGAAAGCTTTGGTGTTCGTGCAGCACCACCCATTGAAAGCGATAATGATGTTCGCGCTCGTAATATTCTGAAAAATACGACAAAATATGTTGATGGTCGATTCCAGACGGGATTACTCTGGAAATCTGACGATATACAGTTGCCCGATAGCATGCCTATGGCCATGAAAAGATTGACCAATATTGAAAGGAAAATGGATCGTGATTGCAATTTTGCCATTAATTACAAAAATGCCATTAACAGTTACATAGAAAAGGGATATGCCCGAAAGCTGACGTCATCTGAACTGGATGAGATAAAACCGAAGACTTGGTATTTGCCACACTTTGCCGTTGTAAACCCGAATAAGCCGAAAAAATTACGCCTAGTTTTTGACGCGGCCGCCACAGTTAATGACGTATCGTTGAACTCATTTCTTCTTAAAGGTCCACAAGAGTACCAGCCCCTGCCATCAGTATTATTCAACTTCAGAATTGGTTCTGTTGCTGTATGCGCCGATATTCGTGAAATGTTTCACCAAGTTCTTATCCAGCCTGAAGATAGAAGTGCCCAAAGATTTCTATGGCGTGATGGATGCCAAGATCGATCGCCAGAAATATATGAAATGTTGGTGATGACATTTGGAGCCGCCTGCTCGCCATGTTCTGCACAATATGTGAAAGTTGAAAATGCCAAGACACACATACAACATGATCCTCGTGCCGTTGAGGCTATTCTCGATAATCATTACGTCGATGATTATGTCGATAGCTTCAACTCTGTGGAGGATGCCATACGTATTTCTAAACAAGTGAAAGAAATCCACGTTGATGCTGGTTTTGATTTATGTGGATTTATTTCGAATTCAACCGAGGTGGTTAAAGCCCTAAATGGAAATCAGAATATCACAAAAGTAGTAGATGAAGCAGCCTTATCCACAGAAAGAGTACTAGGTATGTATTGGTACCCTGATAATGATACTTTCCGTTTTCAATTAAAGTTTAACCGAGTCGATGAAGAGGTTGTTGCTGGAAGAAGAGTTCCAACCAAACGAGAGCTGTTAAGTATAATAATGTCCGTATTTGATCCTTTGGGCCTCCTTGGTCATCTAATTATTACCGCCAAATTAATAATGAGGGAAGTTTGGAGATGCAATATCCAGTGGGATGAAATTTTACCCGACCATATAAACGTTGCCTGGCTTAAATGGAAGAAGGATTTAAATGGGGTAACAAAAATTGAAATACCGAGAAATTATTTTGCAAATATCATGCCTGTAAGATTGGAACTCCATTTGTTTGTTGATGCGAGTGAAACAGCATTTTCCGCAGTAGCTTACTGGAGACTCGTTGGTAATGACGGTGAAGTTGTTGTCTCATTTATATGTTCCAAGAGTCGATGTTCTCCAATGAAACAGTTATCCGTGCCACGTATGGAATTACAGGCTGCCGTACTGGGCGTGCGGTTGTTACAGACGATTCAGCAGGAACATAAACTTGAAATAGCCGAGTATACAATGTGGAGCGACTCTTCAACGGTCATCAGGTGGATTCAATCCACTAACCGTCGCTATAAACAATTTGTAGCCCACAGAATAAATGAAATTTTAAATGCCACGAGAATACAAAATTGGAAATGGGTACCCACCGAGCATAATGTAGCCGACGAAGCCACCAGATTACGCCACAATATTGAAATCAGCTCTGATTGCAGATGGTTTACTGGACCAGCGTTTTTAAAGGACGATCGACAGTTTTGGCCTAAGGATGCCAATCGAGACCTGGCCGTGATTGAAGATGAAACCGAAGTATTAAGTGAATTTACACTCCTGACAGTAAAAACAGATTTATATAATATTAAGGATTTTCCGTCATACCTCCGATTGAAAAGAACAATGGCCCGGATTGTACGTTTTATTGAAATTAAATGTAAAAAAGGACGTTACAAGGACAACATTTTATCAGTGGACGAATTGAATCATGCCGAAAATATATTAGTTCGTCGTGCCCAGTCACAATCGTTTTTGAAAGATATTCAACTGATCGAGAAAAAGGGTTGTTTGCCAAAGGATTCTTCTTTACATACGCTAATGCCTTACAAGGATACGAACGGTGTCTTAAGAGTAAATGGTAGGATAAATGCTGCAACGTGGTTACCATATGAAATGAAACATCCCATTATACTCTCACCTGATCATGAATTAACCTTTTTGATCGTTCAGTGGTACCATGCCAGGATGAGACACCAGAACCATGAAGCTACAATTGCTGCAATACGACAACGTTTTTGGGTGCCCAGAATACGCCAAGTTTTGAAAAGGGTTACTAGTGTGTGCGATAAATGTAAAATTGAAAAGGCTAAGCCATTACCGCCAGTAATGGGTCAACTACCAGAAGACCGTTTGACACCGTATGTGCGGCCTTTTACATACACTGGATTGGATTATTTCGGTCCTGTATACATAACAAATTGACGCAGACAGGAAAAAAGATGGGTAGCTTTATTTACCTGTCTTAGCTTTATTTACCTGTCTTCATCTTGAAATTGCGTTTGATTTATCAACAGACGCTTGCATTTTGGCCATCAGAAATTTCATTAACAGAAGAGGAATTCCTATAAGGATAAGGAGTGATAACGGTAAGAATTTCGTAGGCCTAGAAGGCGATGCTAAACAATTTTCCGAAGTATTTGATTGCGACCGCATACGAGAAGAGCTGTCGTCTAATAACGTTCAATGGGTATTTAATTGTCCATCGAATCCATCGGAGGGAGGAATCTGGGAACGAATGGTACAAAGTGTAAAAAAGGTCCTGAAGCAAACTATGCATAGTTTCGCGCCACGAGAACATACGTTTCAGAGTTTTTTAATAGAGGCCGAGAATATTGTAAATTCGAGGCCACTAACTCATGTTCCTGTTTCTTCATATGATGAAGATCCAATTACGCCAAATCATTTTTTGTTGGGTGTTCCGAATATTGCCCAGACGCCATCAATAGAAGACATTGAATCTCAGCCTAAAGTATTACGTAAACAATGGAGAATATCTCGCCAATTGAGAGACCACTTTTGGAAGAGGTGGATTGCGGAGTATCTGCCAACATTAACACGTCGTGAAAAATGGTGCGAATCCTCTCGAGCTTTGAAAGTTGATGACCTGGTGTTAATTTGTGAAGTAAATGTTCCTAGAAAAGAGTGGCAAAGGGGACGCATTCAGAAGGTGATTCCTGGCAAAGATGGTATAATTCGAAGAGCGGAAGTACGCACATCACATGGTGTTTTAGACCGACCTGCATCGAAGCTGGCCATCCTGGACGTAGTTCGTAGTGAATCCGAGTGATTCACGGGGGAGGGGATGTCGTAGAATATATTAGAATGTCCATTAATTTGAATTGTCAAATCTGGGCATTAAAATGTCTTTAATTTTATGTACATTCTTTATTTGAATTTTCAAGAATTCATTCCTTTATTATATGTAACGTAGCTAGAATTTCCGTTAAATTGAATTTACATGATTGTACTCCTTTAGTTCTCTGTTTTGTTTGTTTTGGTTTTTGACAACGCATTTGCAATTCAACTAGGCAGTATAGTTTTTGTCAAGCTGGGGAGAGGTTGAGTTGCAACTGCGAAATAAAACACACAACACACACATATTTTGTATATTTGAAAACTTAAATAAAATACTTAATTTATATTGACATTAAAGTGTATCGTGTTATAATTTCGAAACTCAACCAATAATTGCCGACAACGCCTTTTGATTATTAATGGAATTATAGCCTTTCATTTTGCGATTTTTTTTTTAAACAAAATAAAATATTTCATAGCACTAACTTCTTTTACATATTTTGTTATATTGTCAACACTATTTTTGTTTTGTAGCCAACAAAACACACTTGCAGTGTTTTTTTCTATTTGAAGAACATATGACTGCCATTGTTGATGTTGTAGAGTTGTTTTTTTTTTTTTATTTTGTTTCGTTAACTCTTTTGTATTAAAGCACCTCCAATATATGTATCCATTTTAGTTTGCAAATTCAGTATATTTATAATTTATTACTTACAGCAAAAAATAATAGAAACAATTTTATCAGTTATGCTTACGAAACTATATAAATAGACTTGAAGTTGGCTGCAAAAGCAGTAGCCTGTGTAAAGAACAAGTTAGCGACATGTAACTGTTACGTAACGTGTCAGCCTTTTTTTCACATGAAAAGTATTGGGACGTTCCGGTTACGTTCGGTAACTGTTTTAAATGATTTTCATGTAAAAAAAAACAACTGACTCGTTACGGTTACGGTTAGAAAACATTGACCTTTTATATGTATTATAATGCTATGAATGCATTTATCTTTATTTTATTTTATTTATATATTCTTTTTTTTTTGTATTGTATATTATTTTTTTTTTATTATTATTACTATTTCATTTAATTATTTTTTTCTTTAAATAAGCGCCCCGCTAGGTGAGTAGGTAGCGTGCTCGCCTATCATGCGAGGGGTCGTGGGTTCGATTCCCACCAGAGGCTTTGGTCTGTCGCTGCAAAAAAAAAAAAAAAAAAAAAAAAAAAAAAAAAAAAAAAATGAACACACTGCTCCCTCTTTCCTCCTTAACCTATTTTCCTGAGATCAACACAATGCACTGCATCTGTAGGGGGCATCCCCTGAGTGTTGATTAATTAAAAAAAAAAAAAAAAAAAAAAAAAAAAATTAATACATAAAAATTTGTTTTTTAAATTATTGGTGAACTTTTACTCCCTTTATTTACTGCCTTTATATTAACTGGTAGTGTCTGCTTGTCGACAAAATTTTGGATCGATTTTTAGCCCCTTTCCCGTGAGCCAATCGATCTGAAATTTTGCATGCAGGCTCGTGGCAATGACAGAAATGATCTAACAAATTTTTTTAGTGATGCCAAAACAATGGAAACTTTTAAAATTTTCTACCAGAGTTCACAAAAAAATGTACAAAGGGTTTGTTTTTATTATATTATTACCACAACGACCACAAAAACAACAAGTCCAGCTATGACAACAATGCAACATTTAGAATAACAACAGGAACAATATGGAAACATCATGTTTTTCATTTTTTTTTTTAATTTTTCATAGATTTACCTGGACCTGTTCCACCGATTTTAATGATTTTTGAAGTAGAAATCTTCCCATGAATTTTAAATAGCAAACTTTTCAGGATGTTAGTGAATCATTTTTTATGCCAACGAGCACCCTAGCTGACCGATTGATGCCGTCATCGTGATTTCCACAGACGGACAGACGGACATCGCTATATCAACTCCGGTTGTTATAAGGATCACAAATATATATATTTTATGGGGTCCAAATTTTTTTTTCTAATTATTACAAACGGAATGACAAACTTATATATACCCTCTGCACACTGGAGTGGAGGGTATAAAAAAAAAATATGCATACATATGTATGTATGTACATATATCAGCTTAAAACTGTTTTATTACTAGTTGACAAAATCCAAAAACATAATCACTAAAATTGATTCGGTGGGCGCTCATTTTGTAGTTTTTAACTAAAAAAAAAAAAAGAATCGCAAGCAGGAGCCAAAACGTTACCTGATAAAATAAAAATGTAAATTAAGAACACAAATTGTGGAAGTCCTTATCCTAACAACATAAATAGTCACTTCATAATTAGCTTTCGCAAGGAACTATGTATTTAACCCGTTTACAACTGAGGTTTAACCATTGGAAAATCTTACATTCCTTTTTTGTTAAAATTTTTGCTTATCGACTCAACAACAATAACTCCCAATATGTACATATCGCACCTGTACCTCTAAAGTGAGTCAACTCAAAATTTACAAATTTTCAGTAGAGGCAAAAAACGTTTTTTTTTTAATATTTAACAACAGTTGCTTAATTGTAAAGAATTGCGAATAATAAGTATAAAACAGTAGCTGTTTTTGCGATTTTTTCAGTGATCAGCAAAAATAACAATTCTTTTGGGTGGAACTCAAAATATGTCTTTTTAGTGGATTCTAAAGAAGCTACTCTTATAACACAAAGAGGGTTATAACTGTATTTTTTTTTGCGAAATACTAGAAAAATCGAAGATTTTTACAGTGGATAGATATGACCACTGTGTATCGTTTTCTTGCAAAAAGTGCAAATTGAAAAATTTTGAGTTGACTCACACTAGAGGTAACATTTTATTATTGTTTATATATGAATGTTTATTTGCACAAAATTTGATAACGTTTAATTTACTTTGGTCTCAGCGCCTTTAAGGCATTATTGGGGCAAGTTGGCAAGATAATATTTACATATATATGTACAAATAACGAAATATAATATTACATAATGGAATAAAATTATTATTAAAAATTATTTATTGATTGATCATGGTGCATTTGGTCGTAATACATGTTTCTACAACTTTTTTGAAATCTTAATTCACAAATGTCGATTTTATAAACGAAATTCAAAACAATGTAACATCAAGTGAAATAATTTCATAAAGCAAACCAACGTATCATTACTTTTGTAATATAATAGATACATATTTGAATTTTTTGAAATAAAGATAGCATTTTTTTAAGAATATTTTTTTCATTTAGCGTTATGAGAAACTATTGTTTAAAAAAATTTGCAAACGTGACAAAGGTGTGAAAACTATTTAAAAAGGATATATAATTACCAAAAAAAAAGTGACAGAAAACAAAAATGAGTGAAAATAAAAATGAAAGTAGTTCAGAATGGTATACAATATCAGTCCTTATCAACGGGAAAGATTTGTGAGAGAAAGCCAGAGGAATTAAGGTTGAATGCTGTTCAAAGTATTGCGAAGAAAGTTCAACTCGTCATCGCTCGCTTTTTTCCCAAGACGTAGGCAATGTAATATTTCATCGCTTCTGGCAGATGACATAGGAACAAAAAAAACTTTATGTGATCAATATTGACGAATGTTCAAAGAAGAAGCGAATTTATATACAAGATTCTTGACGTTCAGATACACAATTTTATTTTTTTTTTTAATGAAGCAGCATGTTTTCAAGGGTGTAGTAAAATAATTCTGTCTACTCTGGGTATAAACAATGATTAGATATTGGATTAATATCAGTCAATTATATGGTACTCAAATACGTACAGAAAACCAAAATGCTTTGAGAACTGAATTAAAAAGGATTACAAGTCAGGGAAAATAATACGAAAAACTTTAAAATAAATGGTTAGAAGATGTTCCAAAACTAAAGTCCCATTACCCACGACAATACACAATTGGCTTCTTTTTGAATCGAAAAAAATATTGCAATCGAACAAAATTTATATTTGATTGTGGGATATACACAAATGGAATGCGATTCCACACACTGTAGAGGAAGGCAGGTTGTACAGGATTAATGTATATCCATGCAGAGGATCAGTGTTGAATGGTAGTTATATGGTGTTATATGGTGTTAGAACTAACGTCGACCACTTACATCGGTTATAAATAAAACAATGTTCTCCGTTGAAGATATGAATTTAAACTCATTTTTATTATCGGGCTGTAGCTCTATTTATGTTGATTTTCATAATTGTGATTTACTTATTCTAGCTTATACAAAATACATATAATTCATTTATTCATTCATTTGTTCATTCAGTATCATGAAGAATTATATTGCTGTAAAGAATATTCAAGTCAAATGTGTGTCATTCAAATAATGTTAGTTCAGCACAAATTCGCATAGAATAAGTTGTATCGTTATTGATACTTTATTTATATATAATGTATGTATTGTTATCAGTACTATATTTGTTTGACACACAATGTATGCAATATAATTTGTGAGGTACCCAACAGTACACTACACCCTTACCCTTAAAAGAAAAATTATAGGAGTGATTTTTCTTGTTGCTTCATGATACCGTTACAATTAATTAATTTATTACTTAATTATAGTTATAATTTATTTTTGTTTATAATATATATTTCTTATTTTATTACCTAAATATAGTTACAATTTATTGTTGTTTATAATATATGAATTTCTTAATTACCATTTAAAAAAATTTTTTTTTGTAGTACATAAATTTCTTAATTTATTATTTCTTCAAATTAGAGTACATTATATTTTTCTTGCTATTTTCTATATACCAATTCGAATGGTGAATAGCCCGTGCCTATGTGTGGTGCCGTATTATAGGCAAAAGTAAAATAGGAAATCCACTTGTCCCATTCATAATCATTTGCTGTTGTTAACAAAAATTCATTAAGAACTCTATGATTTCTTTCAACCGAACCTATTGTTTAATGGTGCTAGGGTGTTGAAAATGTTTGCTTTATCTTCAGAAGTGAGCATATGTTACGCATTATTTCGTTCGTGAACTCTGTCCCTCTGTCTAACTTAAGTACCTTAAATTCACCATACTTCAAAATAAATTGTTCAACCAATGTTTTTGCCATTGTCACTGCATCTTTTGTTGACATGGGATGTGCGACGACAAACTTCGT
This sequence comes from Cordilura impudica, assembly GCA_963682025.1. NCBI lineage: Eukaryota > Metazoa > Arthropoda > Insecta > Diptera > Scathophagidae > Cordilura > Cordilura impudica. Next base: position 219,846,758 of record OY821520.1, read on the forward strand.
TAGTTCCCACTGCATTGTCAAAATGTATCGGTACTCATTTGAAATACGTAGGGGTCCTACAGTGTCAATTGAAATTACTTCGAAACTATTGCTCGGTGTGTCCGTTAGTGTAAATGGTTCTTTAATGTGTTTTGTTTGTTTGTTTTTGTTACAATTGTCCCAATATGATACAAATTTTTTTACCATCTTACTCACGTTTTTCCAAATATATCGCTTTTTCAGTTTAGTTATCGTTTTTCTAATTCCTAAGTGGCCTGTTTATGTGCTATTGTGGAATTCATCAATTAATTTGTATTTCAATATATCATCTGTTATTCTTTTTGGGGCATTGTATATTAGTATTTTTAGTTGGGGACTATTATTATTTATAATTATACTTTAGATATATACTTTAGATATTTCATCATTACTTCATACTGCTAATTCTTTTATATTTTCTTTCGTCATTTTAGATACCAATTTCCTCAGAATCAAATCTAGTTTCACTGAGTTTTCCCTGAATCCTGCTAGCTTGTTACATTTTTCATTATTACTGTTCTTGGCACGTAATTTCTTCATGGTCGAAACTGGTTTCGATGAATTATCATTACATCTTATGTGCACAATGTTATTTCCAATTATTATATCGATATCTTCTATATTTTTAATTTCATTAAATTGCAATTTTCTTCTATCCTTGACGTCATTAATGAAGGCTCATTCTCATGTTTGAAGTTGATCTGAGAGTTAAATTTATCCAAAGTTTCTTCCTTTACAGTGTTTCATTTTTATTTATCTTATCTTCATTTATTCTTTTATCAATTATCTCATTTGCCTCATTTTCATTTATTCTATTATCTATTTTATTTGACTCATTTTCATATATTTCTTTATTTATTTTGTTTGCTTCATTAATTTTATTTCTCATGGCCCTAGTTGTCACAAATATTTTCTTTTCTTTTTCATCATTTTCTCTTGATATCATTTGTTTTAAAATTTCAGAATAAATTTGGATTCTAGAGAGTGCGTCAGCATTAGTATTCACGTTTCCTTTCTTATAAACAATTGAAAAATCATAATCACTTAAATCCAATCTAATTCTTGTCATTTTTGATGAAGGGTTTTTGTGTGAATCTACCATATAGATTGTAACGACACAATTTTGCCTTAGCCTGGGTAAGCTCAGCCTTGTCCAGGGTCATTAACAGAAATAAAAATAACTCAATGTCTAGTACGTAAGGTAGATATATGTGACCTTCTCCGAGAAAAGGGACCTAGTGTGTCAAAAAACGGGTTGTGTCAAAAACGGTGTATTCTGGTACCTAAAAGGGTGTAGAAACTTTAAATGCGTTTTTTTCTCAAAACTTAGTTTTCACACACTAGGTCCCTTTTCTCGGAGAAGGTCACATATGATGAAGGATAAACACACCGGTTAAGCTGTGGTATTATCCGTAAACTGACTCAGAAAGACAGACACTCAATATTTTATATAGAAAAGCGTTATCGGATACAATATTGAACGAATATATAACCACAGTATGATACTAGTTATGCTAAACAGGGATATAAACATAACGGCCACTACCGGTTTGTTTTTAATTATATCCGACCACACACATATACAACCATATGTTCGGTAGACTATAATTAATCCCTCTAGTCAACTCTTGTAACAAGCAGTCCACTAATAGCTTACCTCAATAGTTGAACTATTACGACAGACTGATTTCGTTTCATTGATTGATTTAACAATTAATTTCCCAAAATATTCTATTACATATTACTCTTACGAACTAGTTTCAAATTACATACATTCCTTACATACTAATATACTTTTCAAGGACTTAACTTATCTCACATATTAAAATCCAGCTTTGCTGGGACACTCCTAAATATGAATACACTTTTATAAATTTTCCTTAAAAAGGAAATTAAAAAAAAGGAAACAATCAAACTTATGCTACTGCTTAAATTCCCCATGTCAAAAGACCGTATCCTCCTATGATAAAATAAAAGGTCTGCACCCTCGAAAAGATAATCCCCATCCCGTAATGACAATAGGTCCACTGGAGACACATAACCATTGTTAAGAACTAGTTCTAGATCCCGCGCAGATGTGAAGCACTCCCCAACCAAACCATTATCTAGAGCGGATGCCCTTTCCAAGAATCTGATAGCGGAGTTTATCATGAAAACATCTATTCTAGGGGAACCTACATTATCGTAGATCACCCTACAAGACGGTCTGCGCAGCACACCATCTGGTCCAGTCTCAGGTCTCAGCCCCAAACAAGCCGCAAAGATACGCCGTTCCCATACCCTAAGCCTCTCCATCTGGCGGGAAGAAATTCCGAACCAGATAGGAAAGGCGTAGGATATGAGAGGCCTTATTATCTGAAAATATATTAACATCCGCACTCTGGGACTGAGACCACCTTTTCTACCTATTATACGATAGTACACCCAGTACACCCTCTTCACCTTCTCAAATATATAGTCCATGTGCCTATAGAACTCAAAATTTTCGCAAAATATAACACCTAAATATTTAATCCTATCCTTCACGACTATACTCTCAGTACCAACCTTCAGGGTAGGTTCGAACACCCTAGCGTTACGATACAGGCGCCCGCGCCTTCCTTTTATCATGATAACATTGCACTTGCCAACATTCAGCACTAGGCCCCACTGATTTGATCTCGTTTCATCTGTTGTTCGGCATTTTATACTGTTCATGTTGGGTGATGAAACACACACACATGTACAAGTATATATAGCGAGCTCTATCGACCAATCACAATTCAGCTGACGTGTCAAGTTAGCGTCACATAGTTTTTTTAATTGTGTGTAGGAATCAGTCTGTTTCAGACAACTCTACAAATGTTAGTGTACAAGTGTTGGCGGTAGAGGTCGTTGCATATAACAAAAAAGGCGTTATGTTTAAAAATGAATTAACATAAAATTGAATACTAAAATGTGAGGGGTTATACATGGGTATAAGCATAGGAATATGTGTATATAAGAGTATTAAAGTATATACATAATATGGTAATAATAGACTAATATACGATATAGATATAATATATATGACGATATATACATATGATAGGTAGTTATACGTAGGGTCGACTTTGGTCCTTACAAGGTATGGCTTAAAAAAAATTATACTCCAATGAATTACTAAAAGTTCTCTTTCGATTACTGGTTTGTTTAGGTCATATTTCTGTAATGATTTAATTGCGTATGAAATTGGTAAATCTTGGCCTAATTTGCCTTGTTATAATACGGCTCCTAACGCGTAATTTGAAGCGTCGGTTGTTAAAATAAATGGTTTCTCAAAATTTTGATATTGTAATACTGGTGGGTCTATTAACTTGTTTCTTAGTTTATCAAAAGCATTCTTCTGTCCACGAAAATTTAGTTGATTTCTTCAATAGTGATTCTTTGCGATGTCAGCAAAATTTGGTATGAATTTTCTATAATAGTTGCAAAATGCAACGAATCGTCTTACTTCGTCCGCGGTTTTTGGTATTACTTCGTACTTAGATGGGTCTGTCTATACACCGTCTTTCGGAATTAAGTGGCCCAAATAAACAATATCTGGTCTAAAAAAACAATATTTTTTATGGTTAAGTTTTAGATTGTATTTCTGTAATCTGTCTAGTACTCATATTAAATTTTGATTATGGTGGTATAAACTACATCCGTATACAATAATGTCATCTACATAAAGAAATGCTTTGGATTCTAAACCTGAAACTGAAAACAATTTGAAGAAATTTTCAGTCCAGAAGGCAGTCTTTTGAATTGATAATGACCTTGTTGTGTTGAAAAACCTGTTAGTGTTCTGAATCTTTATCCAATTTTACCCGATGAAATGAACTTGTCATGTCGAGTGTAGGAAACCCAAAGTGTTCTCTAATATTGTTAATGGAAATTTGTCATTTTCAATTTTGTCATTTAGCCCTCTAAAATCTACTACTGGTCTCCATTTCTTTTTGTGCTCAGTGTTCTGCCTTAGTACCAAAAGGAGTGGAGCATTGTATGGGCTAACCGATGGTTCTATTATGTCGTCATTAAGCATTTTCCGTACTTGTTTATTTATTAAGTCCGTATACTGGTGTGTTGTCTGAGGTTGTGATTTTTTTATTGTAAAAATTGTTAACAGTTAATTGGTATCTGTTTGTTAAAGCAGATAGCACTTTTTGAATATAAATCAGAGTTCAGAAAAAAACACACACTGAATAAAAAACTCGTACATATATGTAAACAAACATAACTTAGACCAACACACACATATTTTTATTTTCATACCAATTATGTTTGTTTTTAAATTTTCTTCGGAGCCCAACACAACCATGACTGTGTTCGTTTTAATATTTCGTTATTTACACGAACATTTTTGTATCACATACTTTTTGTTTCAATCACACATAAAGCACACATTTTTGAGTGTTGCTTTATTTGAAGTTCATGTTCTGGTACGTGTACTGAAAGAAAACACAGAACATGTACAATAAACAGGCTCGAGTTCAGTTATATTTTAAGACGTGTTGTGGCTCATGTAGTAAGAAAAAACAGACCATGTACAATAAACAGGTTCGAGTTCAGTTATATTTTAAGTCGTGTTTAAAATATAACTGAACTCGAACCTGTTTATTGTACATGTTCTGTTTTTTTAAGTCGTGTTTAAAATATAACTGAACTCGAACCTGTTTATTGTACATGTTCTGTTTTTTCTCACTACACGAGCCACAACACGACTTAAAATATAACTGAACTCGAACCTGTTTATTGTACATGTTCTGTGTTTTTTTTCAGTACACGTACCAGAACATGAACTTCAAATAAAGCAACACTCAAAAATGTGTGCTTTATGTGTGATTGAACCAAAAAGTATGTGATACAAAAATGTTCGTGTAAATAACGAAATATTAAAACGAACACAGTCATGGTTGTGTTGGGCACCGTAGAAAATTTAGAAACGCACATAATTGATATGAAAATAAAGATATGTGTTGGCTGCTTTTGAACAGAACATTGTGTGTTTCATGTGTGTATTTTCTGAACCTTGATATAAACCCTCGATATCCTAAATGGATGCATACTTCGAAAACTCCAAAAACTTGAAGAAACAATTACAGAAACCTTGGACAAAGCTAGAAATAATTTTTTTTGGCAAAAAAAAAAAGAATATTAAAAATCACGAATTTATTTATCCGCCCTCGTATGATGATATTGATTTAAATTAATTTTAGACCTATTCATAGCGAACATTTGTAAGGAGCACTGATTTTCATTAATTTCAACTATGATACTCCTTGAGCAGATCAAAATTTATGTACCAAATATCATTTAACATTTTTTTAAACAAGTCCCCATATTTAATTCTATCCCATTAATGACTAAATTGATCTACATACAGCAGAAAGTATAATAAGGTACCAAATATCGGTCTTGTTCGGCATTAATTTTAATTCTTTATATTTTCCAATCTCCATTAAAAGTACTCGTACTTATACTAGACGTTTTATATGCAGTTGTTTTTGGTAAAATTTATTTGAAAGTTTATTAATGTGTCAGTTAAACGTCGTAAGCCAACTCTATATTAAATAATCGGACCTTTTATACATTGATTAACTCCTCGCATCGTTTTCAATTAATAATAAAATGCAATTCAAATTTCTATCATTTCAGTACAAATGCGTCGCAATGTAAACAAACGAGTATCATTTGGTTTTATGAAATTAAGCGTAAATCTAAATGCTGAAACATACATCAAACGCTGGTGGACCAGCTATTGGCCAAGTGCGTAATAATTCATCAACGAGTACTGCGCGTAATATACATTTAAGGCCACAACAACCATTGAATATAGCCACACTTAATGCTTCAAATCTGCAGACATCGACAACAACGTCAGCTGTCAATGGTGGGCCACGTTTAACAACCCTTCTCAATATTGCACCACCGTTATCAACAACTGTTACAAATCATCAACAAGCACCACCACCACCGCTGCCATTGCCACCAACCGGAAATGGCAATACAACGAATACAACCAACACACCAATTATTAATCATTTAACACCAAATGGTTTTAACAGTATTGGTAACAATTTGCACACCTATACCAACCAACATATTGCTTTGGCCCATGCTACTGCTGGAGCATATGCTACCAGTAATGGTAATTTTGCAAATAGTACCGTTTTAAATCAAAATCCCAATCTCACCAGCTACACAAATTATACGAATCCTGTGGGTGCTGCAATAAATCAATCAAAACATGGTCCAGGTCCAAGGGAAGCCTTGACCAGTTTAGGTCTATTATGTTTGGGTAAGTATTTACCAAAGAAGTGCTCTATATTTGTCGTAAATAAAAAATTATTAATGCTTCCGTTTTACAGTTTCCTTACTTTTGGCATTGTTGTCTTTAATATTTTTACTAAAAATATCTCCAAATGCTCGAGAAGATGCTCTGACACGAAGTTCTCCAGAGGATTTTATTATAGTATATGATGTTACTTTAGCACTATGTGCTTTATCACTTTCCTTAAATTTATGCTGCCTATTGGTATGTGCAATTCAGTTCCTTTTTGCTGTCAAGTTGGTCAGATCACCGATGTTCGATGGACGGTAAGTACGAAACATTTTATATGTTCACATTGTTTTCCTTAAGTATTGTTGTAGTAGCACCTCAGGTCCGTTTTGATGCTTCCAAGTTTCCACGGATAACTGAGTACAATTCGGTGAGGACCTTATTCCTGGATAGTTAAGCATTGTATTTGGGTGCTTTAAATCTGGCATTTCGAACGTGGGCCAGTGTATCAACTAATGTATAGTATTTGGTTTATACACATAAATGACCTCACTTACTAAGACTAGACCATTTTTTGACTTAGTCCCAATTAAAAAACATTATATTGGATATAATTATTATAAGGGGACTAGGTTTAAACATGGTCAACGCACCGACGAATACGTGTGTTGTATCATGTCAGAAATCCATATTTTGAACTATGAACTGGCATATTCCAGCATAAGAGATTTGGTCGAATGATGATGTTATCACTTGAACACAATCCAATTTTGAGGACCTTGACAAAAACTAATATTTGAAAGGAATAAAAAAAATTGGAAAAACGCTGAACTGAAGGTATCAATTTAAAGGAAGACAATGTTGAGAAATAAAAAAAACTTTTATTCAAAAAGTCACAGAGTTATCAATGTTAAGAAATAAAAAAAATTTTTATTCAAAATGTCAGAGAGTTATCAAACCGCCTTCGTATGTACTCGTAATTGCATATCAAATTTGCTATAATTGAAAATTTTTTCAGTGAAAATTTTAAATATATTATTTTTATACCCTCCAAATACCTGAGACGCTATAAACTGTATAATATCCTGATCTTTATAACAAGAGAAGTTGAGTTAACGATGAACTGTTGTGTTCGGACTTCATGGCCGAACTTTAGAAAGGAAACAAAGGTGTTTTCGTGTTGGTTTCTTGTCATAGACTGCTTTTATTTAAATTCAAATTGTAGTTATATTAATTGGTTACAATACTAAATCTTAAAGCTAAGCAAAAAAAAGGGTAAGAGAAAATACACAATTAGTATTAAACAATTGTTGGTAATTTGATTAGACCTTTTATATGAGGTGTTTAAACTTAAAGGTATGCCAATTTATATCACCTGATATTATGAATAATTATGTCGACTTGTACTTTAAGTAAGTCATCAAACTATTACTCATTCATTTGTTATGTTGGCAATTTATTGAACTTTAAATGAATTACAAAACTATTACTCATTCTCTTGGTATTTTACCATACCTCCCTTTTGAAATGAAAGGTCTTATAGAGATCATTGATCAAGTGATTTCGATAAGAGCTTTCTTTATAAATGTAACATGATTATATGTAACATTAATTATATGTAACATTAAATTTTGTTGTCTCTTAAGTTTAACGGAATAGTAGTAAGTGTAAAGTTTGTTCAATATTATATATTACATATTTGTATATAATTTGTTTAATTTGGTATTATATAATTTTCCAGATTATATATGTATGTACATATATAAAATAATCAAAATTATTTGTTAAAGATCTTTATGTTTTGTTTATTAACTTTCAGAGTTTTCCTTTTTTTCTTTATAAATACATTGTTTTTGTCGTCAATATCAGTAACAGTATATGGTCCTTTGTAAACTTGTTCTAGTTTGTGTGCTGTGTGATTTTTAATGAATATTTCTTGACCTACTGTAATTGTAGTATTATTTATGTTTTGATCATGTGAGTGTTTCTGGTTGTGTTTTGTTTTGTTAATTAAGTGTTGTGCTCTATTTAATGCTGTTTGCAAACGAAATTTTACTTCTTTTGTATAATTATCGAAATTATATACGGTATCTACTTTATCAGTTTGTTTTAGTGGAATATGATTTGGTACATTTGGAAAAATTAGTTCAAATGGACAATATCCATGCACAGTTGAGGGCGTTGTGTTAAAAGTATACGTGAAATACTTTATCCATTCGTCCCAATCGTTTCTGGATGCGTGAATGTATGAGCGTATGTATTCATTAAATGTGCGATGTGATCTTTCAACTGTTCCTACTGTTTGATGGTGGTAGGGTGCTGATGTTGCCTTTTCTATTTTTAAAAGTGTAAGAAGTTCCTCAAGAATTTGATTGTTATATTCAGTACCCATGTCACTGAGTATTTTATTCATGGGGCCATAAATTAATATGAAATGTTCCATTATTGCTTTAGCTATTGTTTTGGCGTTTTTATTAGCTACTGGAAATGCTACTAGATATTTAGTAAGATCGCATATAATAGTTACAATATATTGGTTTCCGTTTTCTGATACAGGCAGTGGTCCTACCGTATCTATTATAACAGTTTGAAAGGGTTTCTGTGGTGTTGGCGTGATAATCATATCTGGTCTTATGTGCTTTGTCGTCTTATTGCTTTGACATTGAACACAATTCTTTACGTATTGGTTTACATCTTTAGTGATATTTTTCCAATAATAAAATTGTCTAAGCTTTCTAAGTAGCCTAGTTGTTCCCGGATGTCCTCCGAAAAGGGGGTTGTCATGAAATTTCGCTAATAAATCTCTTTGTTCATCCTTGTTAGTTATTATGCATATTTTTGGTGTAAGCGCTATTTGTAACTTGTGTACGTATTGATTTGCTTTTTGTTTAAATTTTTCAATTGATACGAGGCTAAATAAATTATCATTTAAATTTATTTGTATTTTATATAGATTTCTACTTATTGTTTCTTTTTCAAGAATTGGAAAAAATTGATTTAAGTCGATATTTCCATTAACAAAAGTATTTTGTATATTAATTCGTGGTGCTAGCACTTGTTTACCTCGTTTAAAATAGAGTGTGGGGATATTTTTGTTTATATTAACCTTAAGTTTAACCCACTTTTTTACGCAATCAAAGCCAATAGTTTCGAAGACTTTAGGCTTTTCATTAATTACGTTATTATTTTCCTTAATTTTCTCTTTAGTTATTCTTCCGGATTTTGCGCGTGTAGTTACCATGAAAGTATTGTTAATTAAAGGTATTGACTTTATATCATTGAAAGTAATTCGAGACAGCGCGTCCGCTCCTGAATTATCTTTACCTTTAATGTGTTCTATAATAAAGTCATACTCCTCCAGTTCCAGACGGATTCTCGTCATTCTCTGCTTGAAGGATTTTTTAAAGAATATAGATATGTCAGCGGTTTATGATCGCTGCGTACTATAAATTTTTTCCCATAAACGTATGGTCGAAAGTGATTAATTGCACATTGGATCGCTATTAATTCCTGTTCTATTGGAGACTTGTTCGATTCTCCTTGTGTAAATGCACGTGATGCATACGCTATAGGTAACTGCATCCCATCTCTTTCTTGAGATAATATTGCACCACAAGCTATTTTACTTGCATCTGTGGTTATATAAAAAGTTTTTTCAAAATCTGGATATTGAAGAATTCGTGGAGATAATAGTGCTGTCTTGAGATGTTGATAAGCTCTCTCACAGTCAGCCGACCATATGAAAGGTTCTTTTTTTCTTGTCAGTTTAGTTAAATGGACCGAATAAAATGCAAAATTTTGTATGAAACGTCTGTAATAATTACAGAAAGCTACAAATCTACGAACCTCATCGCCATTAGTAGGCTTTGGGTAATTTTCAATTGACTCGTATTTGGTATTATCTGGTAAAATACCTTTATCAGTGCATTTATGACCCAAATATGTTACCTCGGATCTGAAAAAACTGCATTTGTCTGGATGTAATTTTAAATTACAGTCTCTGCATCTTCGAAAAACACTTTCTAAATTTCCAAGCATGTGTTTTATTGAACATCCAGTTACAATTACATCGTCCATATATACAAAAGTTCCAGAAGGTGTTAAACCTGTAAACGCAAGATTCATCATTCTCTGAAAAGAATTTGGAGCTACTTTCAAACCGTATGGTAATCGAGTAAAACGAAACGAACCATTTTCTGTTGAAAATGAAGTAATATCCCTTGATTTTTCATCTAATCCGATTTGATGAAATCCAGAGGTTAAATCTAAACAACAACAAAATTTTGCTCTTCCCAGTTGGTCTAAAATATCCTCAATTCTGGGTAATGGAAATTTGTCTGCTATTAACTTTTTATTTATTTGTCGGTAATCAATTACTAGACGCCATCGTTTGTCAGGATTATTCGGTAATGATTTTTTCGGTACGAGTAGAATAGGACTATTATAATTAGATGCTGATGGTTCAACTATACCATCTTGCCGTAGTTTTTCAACTTGCCTTGCTATCTCATCTTTTTGTGAGTGTGGCGTACGGTAATTTTTAATGTACACCGGATTATTATCAGAGACTCTTAATTTCTGTGTGTAGAAATTGTTCGTACTTATTTTATCACTTTCTAACGCAAAAATATCAATATATTTGGAACATAAATGAATCAATTCAGATTTTACAATTTCAGGAAAATTTTCCGTTAACCTTTCCAAAATTGTTTGTTCTCTTGTGTTATCCATATTGGATGTATTAAGGATTTCATAGTCCGACAATTTTTCATATTTTATTGATAATTTGTTTAAAAATTTATTTTCAGAATTTGTGTTAACGATTCTAACGTATGGAAAATCCTTTGATACTATGCAACCTGCTACATATACTCCATCGTGTATTGTCTGATGGGGAACTACAAAATCAGAAAGTTCATCGTCAATTGTTATAGCCCTAAAAACTTCAGCACGAGCTGGAAGTGTCATTACTCCCTCGCCCAGACTTTCAAGTATTGGGATATTTATAGGATCCTTTAAATTATATGGTCTTAACGAAAGTAAATTTGAATCTGTATCTTGACCACATTGAATTGTAGCATTATATGTTTTGAAAAAATCTAAGCCTAAAATACCTTGAAATGGTATTGGAAATGTATTCGAAATTACATGGAATTTATGAGGAATCAAGAAGTTTTTTACCTTTAAATCTATATTAATTACTCCCAAGGATCTAATAATTCCTTTTCCGATTCCAGATATTTGAATAATATTTTTCGTATTGAATTTTAATGAATTCAGAGCACAGATTTTAATTAGTGAGACATCTGCTCCAGTATCCACAAGAAATGTATTTAAATTATTACTATTTGATATTTGTATTTCAATAAAACTACTTAAATTGAGGTTTAAGTGGAATATTGATTTAATATTATTTTCATTTAATTTTGGTGATAGCCCCCCGCGTTTTGGGGGGAAATCTCGTTTTCCGAGATTTCCTGAGTTATTCTTACTCTTCCTCTATTTTGTTGTAGATTGGATTGGTTTCCGTGGTTGTGCCTTTGGTTACCTCGATGCCCATTAAAATTGTTATTGTAATTTCTTGAATTGGTCTCATTATAATTTCTTGAATTGTTATTTTGATGCCGGTTTTGACCACGTCCGCGATTATTAAATCTGTTATTTTTATAGTGCTGCTTAGCATAACCACTGCTCTTAAAATGAAATACAGCAGAATTTGAATTGGAAGCTTCAGTGCTAGTTTCTATGAATCTAGATACAACTTCATTAAGTGAGGTGAAATTTCCTGCTTTAATGATGAGTTTTACCTCCTCATTTGTAGCGTTTCGTGAGATGGCTTTAGCTGCATTTTGCTTTGTTAGTTTCTCAGCAATGCTATGTGGGTAACCTTCCCGTATGTAGGCACTACTTAGTTTTTTAGCAATTTCTTGTATTTCTTCCGCATACGTAGTAGCTGATTTTGATTGCTGTCTTATGTTCATTAGTTTTGAACATAACAATTCGGATGATTCTCCCTGTATTGAAGATACTAGCTTACACTTAATATCTTGTATTCTGTTTTCATTAGTAATCAAGTTCCTTGCTTGTCCCTTCAGTTTAGTGTTTATTACTTCTATTGCTATCCCTTCATGTGTTTCTTTTATCCGATCTATTAAGGTAAGAGCGTCAAGGAAACTTTGCAACTCATTTACATTCCCATCGAATACAGGAACGATTTTTGTTGTTTTGTCCATAACATCATCCTCCGTTCGTGGCATGATGATTGTTTTAATTTCCTCAACGGTTTCTGTTTGTGAGTCTTCCCTATCACTTTCGTCTGTCTCAGTAATTTCAATGTTAATTTCACAGTTTAGTGAAAGTGGTACTTTAATATTAATATGGTGTCTATGAAATACTCTTATTAATTGATCTCTATATGTGTGAAAGATCTTATTGGCCTCTTCCTTGTGAGGTGTAGAGTATCTATCGTATTGCCCGTGTAATGCTGCTCTAATAGCATTAAAAGTTTCTATTAAAATTTGTATGTGTTTGTCTAGTGTTTCAGTTTTGATAGGTCTATTCTGGTTAATGCATTTGTAAGATTGTTTAAATTTACTTTCAAAGGGTTCTAAATTATGTAATATGTTTTCCCATTGCATATTTTTTTTTTATAAATTTTATTAAATCAAAAATTATTACGTTAAGATAATAGTCATAATAGAAAAATTTTCATTAAAGATAAAACTTAGTCTCTAACCTTACATATATTAATTTATTCTGGATCAGATGTACTTCAGCATGTTGAATATTATGTTGATGATGCTGCTTTAAGATGACCATGCTGCTGTTGATGATGCTGCTTTTTCTTTAAGATGACCATGCTGCTGTTGATGATTAGGCTTGATGATGATGTAGTTATAGCTGTTTTTTTTTCAATTTTTATATTTTTTTTTTTTTTCAATTTTGAAACTTGTTTTTTTTTTTTTATATATTTTCCGTTTAATATTTTGTATGATAATTGTACAAATAAAATAAATGATCAGTTTTTCTTTAATTTGCAGTGCATACACGTTTGTTTTAAGTTTTAATTTTCAAATATATTTTCGTTTCGTTTAAAACATAAAAAGTTTGCTGTTAATGCACGAGTTAAATAATTTAGTTTAGTTAGTTTTTTTTTTTTTATATATCTGTTGCTCGCGTGCGATATATCTATTTCTGTTATTTAATGTTTTGCAGAGTGATTTAATGGTATAAATCGCTGCTAGAATAATCACTAATATTATAGTGAGGATTTCAATAAAGTTAATTTTTTCATTTTTGTCAATACTTGGTTCATTGTTCATTTTTACACTGCTGCGTATTATTTCGACTAATTCTTTGTTATCTTTGTCTTCTGTGGATTTGCAAACCTCGTAACCCGCAACGAGTAACGGAATTGTTTGCAAAATCTTTTTCCACCACGTCATTGTATCTTAAGTCTGTATATTGTTGAAACTCTTTTAGTGTTTTTTTTTCACTGAGTTTTATGTTTGTTATATATATTTTTTTTTTAACACTTGCACTTATTTTGAACACTTGCACTAATTTTTTAAACATTTGTACTTATTTGATTCACTGTCCTGTCACGGTCGCCATGTTGTGTTCGGACTTCATGGCCGAACTTTAGAAAGGAAACAAAGGTGTTTTCGTGTTGGTTTCTTGTCATAGACTGCTTTTATTTAAATTCAAATTGTAGTTATATTAATTGGTTACAATACTAAGTCTTAAAGCTAAGCAAAAAAAAAGGGTAAGAGAAAATACACAATTAGTATTAAACAATTGTTGGTAATTTGATTAGACCTTTTATATGAGGTGTTTAAACTTAAAGGTATGCCAATTTATATCACCTGATATTATGAATAATTATGTCGACTTGTACTTTAAGTAAGTCATCAAACTATTACTCATTCATTTGTTATGTTGGCAATTTATTGAACTTTAAATGAATTACAAAACTATTACTCATTCTCTTGGTATTTTACCATAGAACATCTGTCTGTAGAAATTAGGGTCAACAAACTTTGGAAAAAATAAAAATTTTCAATGTGGTTGCATTTATTCTAAGTTATATTTTATAAATGTTGTTGTCGCTGTACTTGTAGTATTTTCATGATGAAAGTGTGTGTATGGTTATACTGCTCATTTCACATTAGCTTGATCAAGTACTGCCACGTATTTTTTTATCATTATCCCGATATAATATGGAAAATCGCCAATATTAAAGAAAATATATCTGTGGCAATATGACATAACATCTTAAGTCGAAAATTCTTGTGTTGAGTTAATGCACATTTTGTGTAAAATTAATTTTGTTCAGATTTAATAAGATATTTTTAACCCAATAAATAGATACACTATTAGTAAGACAAAAAGGTCCCCTGTATGCGCACGCATACATATTTTGCAAAGTAGAATTGTTTTACCTGAACAACCAAAAAAACCCGTTTTTGAATTTGTACCCTTACTGTATTTGCCTGTGCAGTTATAGTTACGAATCGGTCCCTGTGTATGTGCGCACATAAGCAGGTACCTGGAATTGGCGCTTATTTTTGTGTGTGGATTTATAGCACGCTCTTATTTTTTCGTTTTATGAAACTCAGTTTGTTCTGGAACACACATAAGTGAAGTTTGTTTGCGCATTTATTTGAACTTGGGTTGTCGAAGTATTTGAAAGAAGTCAGCGAGATGAACTAGAAATGGATTTTGATTTGGAAAGCGAAGCGGGCGAATCTCCGAGCAATAGTGACGATGATTTTGTATTATCAGACGAGGAGAATGATGAAAGTGAAGTTAGCGTACATTCGGATGAAGACGACATTGAGCCACTTGAGCAAAATTTAGCAGAAGAAAATGCAGCAAATCTTGAAAATAAATATTTTTCAAAAAATAAGAAAATTGAATATTCATCGTAACCATTTGAAATAAATCGAAGAAATTCATTTCGACGTGCAGAAAATTTCACTTCAGGTAAAAACCTACCCTCTTTGTTATGGGTTCATGTTCATTATACGTTTCATTTTTGTTATAATTCAGGTCCAAAAGCATTAGCAGCTGCTAATATAGTTGATGTTTCGTCTGCATTTCACATGTTCCTTGGACCGGTTGAGAATATAATTTTGAACATGACGAATTTATATGGTGTGCGAAAGTACAAAGACGAATGGGAAAACATTGATTTGGACACTCTGCACGCATACTTTGGATTGTTGCTGCTTTATAGTGTGTATCGGTCATACGGTGAATGTGTCACTAAACTGTGGAATGAAGAAACTGGTCGGCCAATATTTAGAGCAACAATGTCTTTGAAAATGTTCAAGCGTATCCATGGTTGTATTCGATTTGATGACCGCGAACAACGTATGGCCAACACTGCATCTACATGTACTTCTGTTCGTGACAAATTGGCACCGATTCGAAATGTATACGATAAATGGAATCATAATTTGAAAGCTGTATACACACCAGGAAAAAGCATTACCGTAGATGAACAGTTAGTTCCGTATCGTGGGCGATATCCGTTTCGTCAGTATATTCCATCCAAGCCGGCGAAATATGGCATCAAAATTTGGGTGCTACGCGACTCAAAAAGCTGGTATGCATACAACACACAAATTTATGTTGGTCTGAATCGTAATGCCACTCCTGAACGCAATGTCGGACGGCGTGTTGTTTTGGATTTGGTGGAAGGACTTTCTGACAGAAATGTAACGTGTGACAACTTTTTCACTTCGTATGAATTGGCAGAAGATTTGCATAAGAATCGCATGACTATTTTGGGAACAATAAGGAAAAATAGGACTGAAATTCCTTCAGTTCTACTCGGCATGCGTCAAAAGCCAATTTATCATACAGAAGCTGTATATGAACATAAATTCCAAGCAGTTATGTTATCATATGTTCCTCGCCGGTACCGATTTGTGACATTGCTCAGTACATACCACAATGTTTTCAGCATAAATGAGAATAGTGAACAGAAGAAACCTAACATCATTGAAGACTACAACAAAACCAAGAGTGGAGTTGATACTATGGATCAAATGGTGGCTACGTACACATGCAAACGAAAAGTCAATCGGTGGCCAATGGCAGTATTTTGTAACATGCTTGATGTTAGTGCGTTGAATGCATTCGTGACGTTCATTGCATTGTTCCCGAATTGGAAAAATTCTAAAACGAACCATAATATTCATCGTCGCCTTTTTATCGAGGAGCTTGGATTAAATCTCGTTGAAAAACAGATCACTAAACGTAAAAAACAACCTCAAAGTAATGATGCTTCCAGTGTTATTCAAAGAATTCGGGAGATTCGCCATTTACTAAGTACATCAAAACGAGGCCGATGCTACATCTGCACATATAAAAATAACAAAAATCTTTTTGCTACACGCTGTGAAAAGTGTAGAAATTTCATTTGTGCTGAACATAATTTCAATTTATGCGAAAAATTTACAAATAATTGACAAAAGTTAAAAATTAAATTTTTTTTTCTAATATATGTAATATTCTAATTTTAAATTCATTCTAAATCTACCTTTATGAAGTTCAAATGTATTAATATGATAGTAGTAAACAATATAATAAACATAAAAAATCACAAAACATAATTGGTTGTTATTTTTTTTTAGCTTTTTTACAATTAAAAATATATATATGTATATACAATGGGACCGATTAGATGTATTTCTCGAGGGGCCGATGAGGGTTAAGATGTTCTGATGAATCCCAATTCATATATAGTTTTAATATCTTTAAGTCGAGATAAGAGCTTCTGCTAAAATTGAATTGAGAAATTCAATGGAGATAAGATGTTTCTATTTGATTATTTTCATTTAAAAAAAAACAAAAAAAATTAAAAATACACAGTTTCAGACTTTACTTTAACAAAACAAAAATAAAAACAAGTAAGAGTGTTAAATTCGGCTGTGCCGAATCTTTGATACCCTCCACCTCGGTTTGAGTCTTGATAATAAATGTAAATGAAAAAGTAAACAATTTGTTAAACTTAAAATTCTTTGGGTTGGTTTTCTTCTTTTCTATTATTTCGGATATATTTCGGTGTTTGCTTTTTGGTCATCGTGGTTGCTGATCGGCTTGCATTTTGGTTATATACCTATATGCATGCGTTTCCGGTTATATGACATAACTTCTCGTTTAATTTAGTTTTTGCTAATTAAATAGCTCGCCCTAACCTCCATTGCAAAGGTAATGGTTGTGTAGAGTGGCTATATGCATTAAATCGTGCTAATTGGAGATGGCTGTATAGTTTCTTTTAACTGGCCAAATATTTCTTCATTGTGGCCATATAGGTCGGATGGAGTAACAAAATAATAACCAAAAAAAAAAGCTCTCTCAACTTTTTTTTTAAAATATTGCCATATTTTGAAAACATAGAGAATAAATTTATAATAATAAATAATCAAATTAGGGATGAAAAACGCAAAAAACGAAAAGTCCCAAACATTTTAAATAAAATAATTTAATGTTATCTTTATTTTCTGAAAAACTTCAAATTTTCATCCAAAAAAAATTGTGAAAATTTATATATAAAAAATAACATTCTCATAAAATTACGTTTACTTATGTAACAATTTTTATGTTAGCAATTCTTAAATATCATTTGAGGTTTTCTTAAATTCATTGAATTTAAATTAATATCGACAAATCTGTTTTTCTATTTATTTAAATTGTAAAGGAGTGGCATCTCTGTCAAAATAAGCGAAAAACACAAAGAATAGAAAAAAACAAATTACTTCGTGTTTGACAGGATGATTTTATGTTTATGTTTAATATCTTTATTTTTTTTTACTAATATTTCTGTTTATTTATTTGAAAATGAAATAATGAATTGAATATTTAATTTTTTTATTTATATAAAAAAGTTTTTTAATTAAAGCAAAATATTTTCACTATTTCATGATTTTTATTTATGTATGACGACATTTCAACCTAAAAATTTAAGTTTTTATCGATTGGATAAACAACACAAAAATGGTTGTCGTTTAGATAACAACAACAGCTGACTTTAACAATAGCGAATATCGTTTCAAAATTTTACTGATAATTTTGCAATTTTCTTTTTTTTTACAATTCGACTATCGTTAAAAGAAGTTACTGAATCGCGGTACTGAAAAGTTATTAATATCTCCTTAATGGCAATATTTTTTTTAAATGTAAACATTTTTAAATGTAAAGATATTTCTAAATTTAAAATTATTATTTCCGACGTTTTGATATGATTTTCTGAAACTCAATTAATATTTTCTAATTTATAATTGGAAATTTTATTTTCAGTTTTTATTATAATTGATATTTTCTTAAATTTGAATGGAAAATTTAAAAAGTGAAATTTTGTATTTATGTGAATAATAATGCTTTATTAATTATAAACAATTTTTAAAAATTATATGTAATCGCAATCAGATATTTTATAGGTAAAGCAGAATAATAATTCTATATAACTATGTAGAACTGTTTTGTAAGCAAAAAACTCATTGACGAACTCGGTAACTCTATTTTGTAAAGACAACAAAAAGTTAACCCCCCAATCTCACATCACACTGAAATTCTAAAATCGTTGTGTACCTATTATCAACGAAAAATTGTTCGAATTAGTCGAATCCATCGCCATTAAATTTTATGCTCAAACATCTGACTGCAATCTCATTTTTAAAATGTTGTCGAAGCGTAAACTTGAAAAAATTTGTATACTTCTCTCTCTTATTTTATTTTAAGTAGAGTTACCAAGTTTATTATACAGGCACATGTTTGAGGGAAAATGTTTACATTTATTATTATTAGTATTATTTTAATAATAGTTAATAATATTTGTGCTCTATAATTAACAAACTTGCGTTTTTGTATGCGCATTTCAAAAAATAAATCATTATAATAGATTTAACAAGTTAAAACTTTAATTACAATTTTACAGAATCCAGTAAATTTGCATTAAATTTATAACAGGGTAACATTAATCATCGTTAGTGTCTGCCACTATTCGCACGAAAAATTTGGTGCCATTAGTGTGACCACTGCGGAAAATGTGTGTGTATTAGTAAAAAAAAATGTGAGTGTATTGAGTTTTTCGAACTTGTAGTGTGATGTGAGATTGGTGGGTAATATGCCAAACTTATGTTCATATTTGTAAAAGAATAATGAAAAAACGTATGAAATAAAAGACCAACCCGTGTATACTCTTAACATTGTTCTGTATGATATCTAGTTGAAAATATTAACATTCATGTTAAAATAGAAATAACTATTGCAAAGCTAATTAGAACAAACAAAAATTATGGCGGCATCTACTGTGGCATAGTCACGCTGAGCAAAATGAAGTGACACTCTGTTAATACAAAAGAAATGTATTTTCCCCACAACAAAATACTGCAGAATTTTATGTAAATAAAATAACCGATTTATTTCTAACATGCAGTTACTATCAATATACATACATACATACATATAATATATGTACATTATTTGTATTATTTAATATGTGTATGTATGTATATTTAAATATTACACACAAAAAATACAACATCAAACGTTATTTTTGTGTTTTTCTCTTTAAATAAATTAATACATAAATTTTTTTTGCTAAATTTACATTTGGGCAATTCACAACAGGTGTTGTATATTGTATGTTGTATTGAAATACACAATACAATCATTTGTTGTGAACACTCAGTTGTATTTTCATATTGTAAAACGCTTTCTTTAGTAATTTTCGATCCAACGAGGAAAGATCGCTTCGTCGCTTCTGCTATTTTGTATAAGAGAAAACACTTGTCAGTGTTTGCTTTTTGGTCGTGAGATATACCCTGGAGTTTTAGTTACGTACCTCTTGCATTTTAATTTATAATGAAAAAAAAAAAAATGTTAAATGTTTTGGTTGGTACTGAAAGAGAAAATACATACTAAAAATATAAACATTAATTTTTATATAAATAAACTTATCGATGTATTTGCGTTATTTGCATTATTTGCCATATTTTATTTTATAATTATTTATGCTGATAATATTCTATGTATTTGTTTTTTCTTTTTCATAAAAACTGGCATTCACTTGGAACTGATATGTTATGATACAATATACAACATTTACTAAACATAGCAAATGAAGTTGGATCGTGTATCAGATTTTTCAGTGAAAATTACCAACAACAATTTTACACTATTGTAAAGTGATACACGATACAAGAGATACAACGATACATTACCCATTGTGAATTGCCCAATTGTTTTTTTTATTAACAACTAGGTATTTTAGCATTATTTGCTTTAGATGTTGGTGAATTTTTACTCCCTTTGTATTAACTCGTAGTGTCTGCTTGTCGAAAAAATTTTGGATCGATTTTAACCACTTTCCCGTGACCCAATCGATCTGAAATTTTGCAGGCAGGCTTGTGGCAATGACAGAAATGATCTAACATATTTCTTTAGTGATGCCAAAACAATGGAAACTTTTAAATTTTTCTACCAGAGTTGATAAAAAAATGTACAAAGGGTTTGTTTTTGTTATATTATTACCATAACGACCACAAAAACAACAAGTCCAGCTATGAAAACAATGCAACATTTAGAATAACAACAAGAAAAATATAGAAATATCATGTTTTTCATTTTTTTTTTACTTTTTCAGAGATTTCCCTGGACCTGTTCCACCGATTTTAATGATTTTTGAAGTAGAAATCTTTCCATGAATTTGGTGAATCATTCTCACTAAAAATGATCACTGTAGCTGCACTATTGAGGGCGTGATCGTGACAAGAACAACATAGAAAATTATTTTTTTTTTCAAGACTTTTTTAGTTCTTCATTCAAATCTCGGGCCCTAATCAACCGATTTGGACGATTTTAAATAGCAAACTTCTCATGATGTTAGTGAATCATTTTTATGTCAACGAGTACCCTAGCTGCCGGATTGATGCCGTCATCGTGATTTCCACAGACGGACAGACGGACATCGCTATATCAACTCCGGTTGTTATAAGGATCACAAATATATAAATTTTATGGGGTCCAAAATTTTTTTTCTAATTATTACAAACGGAATGACAAACTGGAGTGGAGGGTATAACAACTCTACAACAGCAACAATGACAGTCATATGTTTTTCAAATAGGAAAAAACTGTTTATGTGTTAGTTTCGGTCATTCCCCAGTATGCATTGAAATATTATTTCTCCAATGTTGGAGAAAAGTTAAGTTCTTAAATTGATGTCAAATGTAATTCTCAACTTGGGTTGAACAATTTTTCTCCTTGTTTGCTTTCAACTTGATATCAAGTTGAGACTTAACATTTTTTCCAATCTTTGAGAAACATTTTTACTCTCAATTGGATATCCAACACTTTTCTCCACTTGAGACCAAACATTTTTTCAACTTGAATACGATTTGTGTTAAGTCTGAGATATTATTTAAATATGTCATAAATAATAAATTAAATTAAAAAATGCCAAAAAAGTACAAATAAATCATTGATATATTTTTAATTATTTCTGCTTTTTGTCGAATTTTCCAAAAAATGTACAACTAATTAATTCATTTATTTTTAATTCTAGATTTTAAAAAATGTACATAATATGTACATTTAATGTTAAATATGTACATAGTAATGTTAAATATATAATGAAATTAAATTGAAACATTAAAAAAAGTACATTGTTTTCATTTCTAAAATTAGTATAATATTTTTTAATATGGCAATTCCGTACCTTCCATTTGATACCGATTGGAAATATTTCTTTGCTATCAAGTTGAGAATCACAAATTTCTCAATTTGATAACTATGAAAATCGCCATATAAAAATGTGCCTTTTAAGATGAGAAGACTATATTCGAACTATTGAGGGCATTTGAGAATTAACGCTGGAGATTTGAGAAATGTATTTGATCTCAAATGCACCTCAAGTTGATAGCAAACAAAAATGTTTATTGGGACATTTATTGTAGGGTCGTTTGCACACACACAAAAAATAGAAAATAAATTGTCAATAAGCAAAGCAAGTGGCTTCGAAATTCGATGATGCCAGTTAATCATTTTTTGTTCACGCGGAATTTATAATTGGAGGAATTTTTTTCTCGAGAAATGTATTTTCCGTGAGAAAGAAATTCCTTGAGAATATTCATAATTGGGATGAATAACTTTTAATTGGAACTTTTTAGTCAGAATAAATCATAATTCTAGTTAGATATTGGTTAATATTTAATTAGAAAAAATATTGTGGTGGCATCTACGCAATTATTGAGGCAGTCACGGAAAAATTAAATGCAAGTCTGTTTTTTTTAATATAACAAAAATGGATTTTCCCTTTAACAAAATATGGCAGAATTCTTTATAAATGAAATGCAAAATGGAAAATCAATTTTGTGCTAATTCTTAACAAAATTAATAAAATATATATATATGTATTATTATATTTATTAATATTTGTAATTTTATTTGACACAATTTCACACACAGTTTTACAGATCAACTGTTTTCAACTGATTTAGAAGTTTTCTGTTTTTGAAACAGTAGTGCCAATTTGTAACATTTTGTGATGTAATGAAAATCGCAGAATAATAAGTTAATACACAATAAAAAATATTAAATTTTTAAGTTTTATATACATATTGCAATAAAAAAAACTTTGGTAAATTTACATTGAAGATGGTCAGAAATGAATGAGAAAAATATATAGACATTTTAGAAAAGCACATTTAATGTTAAACTTTATGCACAAAATATATGGGTTTTTGTTGTTTCGAATTTAACTGTGGCTCTAAGTGAAAAGTTTTAGACCGATCGTATATTACATCTTGAGGATCCTCACCTAATATTTTCAAATATTTTAAATTCTTTTTAACTCATTTAACCTCATTACGAAAATAGTAAAACAGTAAATATGGAAAATCCACGCACCTCAAAAAATTGTTTTCTATGAAATAAATTAAAGACATTTCATATTATACAATTTTCTTTCAAAAATGTATCAATTATTGCAAATTTGAAATTTGACATATAGTATTTGTACATATATTTGTATAGATTTCGCAGTATGAAAAGAACTATTATTTCTTTATTTAGAATATATGTAAGTATTGCTCGCAAAAAAATGCAACATCATGAATGAAACACATAGACGACTGCTGCCAGCAGCATTTGTAGTCGTATAGTCAGCTACTTGATTTTTCTGAATACGACAGCAACATATAATACAAATGCATTTTTATTTAAATATACAATTACTTTTACTTATTTAAAATGCATTAGTACAACGTAAAAATAAATAAATTAGTTTAACGCCTTTTGATTATTAATGGAATTATAGCCTTTCATTTTGCGATTTTTTTTTTAAACAAAATAAAATATTTCATAGCACTAACTTCTTTTACATATTTTGTTATATTGTCAACACTATTTTTGTTTTGTAGCCAACAAAACACACTTGCAGTTTTTTTTTCATTTGAAGAACATATGACTGCCATTGTTGATGTTGTAGAGTTGTTTTTTTTTTTTTGATTTTGTTTCGTTAACTCTTTTGTATTAAAGCACCTCCAATATATGTATCCATTTTAGTTTGCAAATTCAGTATATTTATAATTTATTACTTACAGCAAAAAATAATAGAAACAATTTTATCAGTTATGCTTACGAAACTATATAAATAGACTTGAAGTTGGCTCCAAAAGCAGTAGCCTGTGTAAAGAACAAGTTAGCGACATGTAACTGTTACGTAACGTGTCAGCCTTTTTTTCACATGAAAAGTATTGGGACGTTCCGGTTACGTTCGGTAACTGTTTTAAATGATTTTCATGTAAAAAAAAACAACTGACTCGTTACGGTTACGGTTAGAAAACATTGACCTTTTATATGTATTATAATGCTATGAATGCATTTATTTTTATTTTATTTTATTTATATATTCTTTTTTTTTTGTATTGTATATTATTTTTTTTTATTATTATTACTATTTCATTTAATTATTTTTTTCTTTAAATAAATTAATACATAAAAATTTGTTTTTTAAATTATTGGTGAACTTTTACTCCCTTTATTTACTGCCTTTATATTAACTGGTAGTGTCTGCTTGTCGACAAAATTTTGGATCGATTTTTAGCCCCTTTCCCGTGAGCCAATCGATCTGAAATTTTGCATGCAGGCTCGCGGCAATGACAGAAATGATCTAACAAATTTTTTAGTGATGCCAAAACAATGGAAACTTTTAAAATTTTCTACCAGAGTACACAAAAAAATGTACAAAGGGTTTGTTTTTATTATATTATTACCACAACGACCACAAAAACAACAAGTCCAGCTATGACAACAATGCAACATTTAGAATAACAACAGGAACAATATGGAAACATCATGTTTTTCATTTTTTTTTTAATTTTTCATAGATTTACCTGGACCTGTTCCACCGATTTTAATGATTTTTGAAGTAGAAATCTTCCCATGAATTTGGTGAATCATTCTCACTAAAAACTATCACCCTAGCTATCCTATTGAGGGCGTGATCGTGACAAGAACAACATAGAAAATTATATTTTTTCAAGACTTTTTTTAGTTCTTCATTCAAATCTCGGGCCCTAACCGACCGATTTGGACGATTTTAAATAGCAAACTTTTCAGGATGTTAATGAATCATTTTTTATGCCAACGAGCATCCTAGCTGCCCGATTGATGCCGTCATCGTGATTTCCACAGACGGACAGACGGACAGACGGACAGACGGACATCGCTATATCAACTCCGGTTGTTATAACGATCACAAATATATATATTTTATGGGGTCCAAATTTTTTTTTCTAGTTATTACAAACGGAATGACAAACTTATATATACCCTCTGCACACTGGAGTGGAGGGTATAATAATTTCAAAGAACTATATAATATAAAAGTAATTATTCATCATTTTCATCAAAATTATTTAAATGATAATCCAACATGTCTTCTGTTCTTAAACTATTATAAAGGTCTTTATAAATTTCATCAACAAGTGGAAATATATCCAGTATAACCTTTTTCTTCTGAGAGTTAATTTTTATTGGTGAGTCGTGAGTCTTTTATTTTCACGAAATTGATTCCCCGCTTCGTAATATTTATTAATTTGAAAGACTCTTCTTCACTTAAAAATTTTTTTATTTTACACACTCCCATATTCTTTGGTAAATCTCAACCATTTAATGTCATGCCAACTTTATTTTTCCCCGTTGCCGTCCATTTTTCTCCAAGCAAATACGTTTTTCGACGCATTTCCAAAATCCAATATATTAGATTGTTCCATTTCATTTAATATAATTATTTTACTCCTATTGTTCCAATCTCAAGGATGATGGTTTTTTACTGAAGTACTTTTTTTCTTTTTTTTCTATTGCAGAATGGTCATTATCACACTCCATATGGGGGTGACCAGGGAGCATGAACTTATGATCTGTATAGCTCACATTATTATTTAAATGCATAAAAATTGCAAACATAGTTGCAATGTAAGAATTTTTGTTTTGACCTGGGCAGCAGCAATCACTGTAGAAAACAATTTCGTATTTCGTTTCCACCTCTTTTGCTATAGCATATTGGCTGATTAGTAGCACAGTCATTAATTGTAAGATTAAATGTCCACATTAAATGTAAAACGACAATGATGTTCGCAAAAATGGTGTGGGAAGACACTGTGAAGATCAAAACAATATACTTTTAGTGAAGCATCAGTCAAAGATTTCTCCTTATCATTTTTTTTTAGATTCGTAAGTTTCTTGTGCTAGAGTGTGATGTTTTTTTTGTTCTAATTTTAAGGAATCAAGTTCTTCAGGCGCGGCAACTTGTATTTTAGATTTTACTAAATCACATTTATGATGTGTCCAGCTTCGGTTTCTTAAATTTCAAATTGTTTTGAACAATAGTGAAAATTTTGAAAGCGACACAGAATTTTTGTATTTATCACAGTAAAGACGATAGAGCTCAGCCACAGAGAAATCATTCGGTAGATAACGCTTAGAGGTATCACGACGAGTATGGTTTGATTCATATGATGGAATTTTTTTTATAAAATTTAAATTTTATATTCCTTTTCCAAAGAAAGTTTTTTTTTAGCGCTTTTATGTTTTCCGCGTAAATCTTCATAGGTACTATGACCTTCAAGTTTTGTCTGTGTTCTATCTCGGATAGAGTAAATCTAAAACATTTTTGGCGTAATGAAACTAGTCCCTAACCTCAACTTCAGTTAAGCTAGCAACAACCGCTTTACGCAAACTATGTGACCCATGCGTTCAGTATTCCTTATGTATTATTTTTATTTCTACAAGTTTCCAACTTGCGACCAGTACGTGCAGGAATAATGTTGCCAACTATTGAAGTGTAACTTTCCCCTCCTTTCCAAGTTTTTTGCCAATCTCTTCGAGGATTCCGCAGCAACTACTTCATATTCAACCAAAACCACCTCAATCGCATCCTATCCTAAATTTTAACTTATTTAAAATAAGTAAATATTAATACTACAACACGTACAATATTATTTTCTAAATCTGCCCTGGATGCAATTGAACCACTTAAATTAAAGTCAGAATCAACGCACGAATCATCACTAGAAGAATTAACATTATTCAAATTGTCCACTTCAAATATTTTTCCACCACCCATTTTTCTATGTAAACGTTCTTTCTCACACAAAAATTTGCAAAGACTGCACACCTTACGTATGAAATAAAATGCAATGAGCACATATAAAAACGCACTTATGTTGAGTTAAGATACCGTTATGTCTCAAAGTCTTTTTAGCAGATCATTCTATGTATACTTAAGATGTTTTACAAAAAGGAATTTTTTGCCTATCTGAATATTTTAATATTACCATAAGAACTTAAGTCCGCTTAAGCATGAAAGATTGGAAAAAGCTGCAATTTAAGTCGATCTCATAGGTGTCATTTGTATGGAGACTATGTCTGAACATGCACCGAGTTTCGCCAATTTCAATAGCGTGCATGCTATGGCTGATAGAGCTTATATAACAAATTTCATGAAAATATGTTCACATTTGCGACATGTAGTTTGATTACAACGTTTACATGGATGGGCAGACACTCAGAAAGTGATTCTGAGTCGATCGGTATAATAAAAGATGGCTCTAGGGTCAAACATTTTACAAACATCAGCACAAAGTCATTATACCCTAACCACATAATGGTATAGGGAATAAAAAGTAAAATTCAATAACTAAAAATAGGAATCATAATATTAATAAAACTGAATTTTCTCTAAAGTCGACTTAAGATGTTGTGTCATATTGACACAGATATAATTCTTTTCTTAAAATAGTATACCCTTTATACCCTCCATCTGGACCCAATAAAATATATAGAGTTATGATCCTTATAAGTAGCGGAGTTGATATAGCGATGTCCGTCTGTTCGTCTCGTTCGTTCGAAAAATGATTCATTAACATCCTGAGAAGTTTGCTATTTAAAAAGAACTAAGAAAGTCTTTAAAAAATATGATTTGTCTATGTTGTTCTTGCACGATCACGCCCTCAATAGCATAGTTAGGGTACTCATTTTTAGTGAAAATGAATCATCAAAATCATGAGAAGGTTTCTGTTTCTAAAATCATGGAAATCGGTGCAACAGGTCCCGAGAAATCACTGAAAAATTTAAAAAAAAATTTTAAAAAATATTATTTTTTTATATTGTTCTTGTTTCTATATTATTCTTAATTTTGTATTTTGATACCTACTACTGTTGCAAAAATCAAAATACTATAAATATTGTGTCAAAAATGGTGGATTATGGTACCTAAAGGGGTGTAGAAAACTTTAAATGCGTTTTTTTTTCTCAAAACTTAATTTTCACACACTAGGTCCCTTTTCTTGGAGAAGGTCACATATATATATATGTGTATCCGCATATTAAAAATTAATTTGTACATTATTTTATTTTATAGAAAATTCTGCAATTTTTAGAGTTGCAAAAAATAATATGATTTAATGGTTGTATTTTAAGTACATATTTCTACTTACATTCAAAAGTAAAAGTTAAAATATTTACCCTGTAAACAAATTGGTGTTTAAAAATAAACTACTTTTTTGTCAGATTTGGGTCACTGATGTTAAAAAAAAGCACTAAAAAGTCAACTCGAAAAATTTCAAAAATTAAATTAATATAATATTAAAAAACAAGTTAGAAAATTATAGTCGGTCTAGACCGACTATACGATACTCTATACCATGGTTTAGAGACCCTATCTTTCGGTCCAACTAATTCCATATAGAAAATAAGCATAAACCGAATTTGAGTGGCATTTTTATTAATTTTTTGGCTGCAGATATGAAAAAGTTCATATCGGATGCTATATTTATATGGGGACTAAGTCGAAAAATGGACCGTTCCTGACCATATTTGGTAAAGTCACTTATATTTAAAAAAAATATTTATAAACCAAATTTGAGAAAAATCCGTGGAATATCTTTTATTTTTGGATAGATTTAAGTGAAGATGGGGAAGTAGCTCTATATGGTTCCTATGACTAAGAATTGTCCTATAAGGTTATTTTTGGACTACGGATTAATGGATGTAATAAACACATACAAACGGACATCGTTAAATCGACTCAGAAAGTGATTCTGAGTCGATCGGTGCAATAAAAGATGGGTCTAAGTAAAATATTTTTGGTAGTTACAAACAGCAGCACAAAGTCATTATACCCAAACCACATAGTGGTACAGCGTATAAATACATAAGATATAAAATAATTATTAAAATAAAAGTAATAAATAAATAAATATAATAAAATAAAAACAATAAATAAAATAAAAATAATAAATAAACACAGTAGTTTCTTGCATTTCGCCCCATTCCGATGTGGTTCACACCGGCATCTACGTGTTTATGTCGGGACGGCGGCAAACGCCATTCCACGTTATTAGGAATAATCGCCGAGTCAGCTCAATCGAAGTCCAATGATCAAGCTTCGTCCTGGAACAAATGTATTCATGCTATTCTTAGATTCAGATTCAGATTCAGATTTAATTTATTTTCCAAAAATTCATTATTTACATGTTTCTTAAACTACTATTATTAAAATATTTATTCTTAGCCTACTTTGTAGTTATACAAGACTTTACAGTTCATTACAAATATATTAGGGTCTTACCCCGTAAACAATATTTTCATCTTAAAACTATCGAGTTATACTCCATAAAAAAGGAAATAAAAAATGGATTCTTTATTCATGTCTTACAAACTATTTAACAAATAACACTTAATTTAACTAATCTTACACACTAACTTATATCTAAATTACACAACAAAAATACAAATAACCCAGAGTGTAAAGCACCGCTACTGTGCGGTGTTATACACCAGATCACCCATCGTCGAAGCATATGCCCTTCTATGGTAAAAAAGAAGGTCCGCGTCACTAAACAGTAGCCCCCCGTCCCGTAAGGTCAGAAGGTCAACTGGAGACATATATCTGTGACCCCTAACAGATTCCAGATTCCCTGCCCTGTCGAAACAGTCCCTCACTAGCTGATTCTCCAGTGAAGAAGCCCTCTCAAGAAATCTAAAAGCAGATTCTACTAGGTAAACATCAACCCTTCCAAAATCCACACCGTCATAAACTGACCTACATGATGGTCTACGCCATACCCCGACAGGTCCAATAGCAGGTCTGAGACCCAGACATGCCGACAGTATTCGCCTCTCCCATATTCTGAGCCTCTCCATCTGGTGGGACGAGATCCCGAACCAAACCGGAAAGGAATAGGATATGAGAGGTCTGACAATCTGTCGATACACAAGCAGCCTCACCCTTGTGCTAAGACCACCTCTCCTTCTAAGTAGTCCGTAATACATGGAAAAAACCCGTTTTACACGTCCTAGAATATAGTCTACATGCCTATAAAACTCGAAATTCTCATGAAATATAACCCCCCAAATATTTAATTCTGTCAGATATACCTACACGTTCGTTCTCAATCAACAGGTTCGGAATAAAACCTCTCGCGTTAGGGTAAAGGTATTTACGCCTACCTTTAATGATAACCCCACTGGTCTTAGCTATATTCAGCTTCAGACCCCATTTCCGAAAATACGCGGCTAATGTACCAAGGTACACATTCACCCTGCTATTAACCGTACTAGCCCTGGGTCCACGCGCAGCGACAAGTATGTCGTCCGCATAAACCAGTAATGCTATTCTTAGCTCAAACCGAACTTCTTATGGCACATTAAAAATAAACTAATTGAGAAGTACACTGCATCATTACGCTGTATTATAATACTATTTTTTTTATTTTACTGCTAGCTAGTAAACAAAGAGATTGAAATTGTGTGTAGATGTGTTTACATAAAAACAAGTAAGAGTGTTAAATTCGGCTGGACCGAATCTTTGATACCTGCATCTTAAACTCAATATTACAACCAATATTGGGTACGGCTACCACTTCAAAACTGTTGTCGGTACTGAAATTTTAATTTCGAATACCAATTAAATTTAAAGTTAATTGCGTTTGTGGTGACTGAACATCTACTGTTTAACTATGCGTTACATTCCGAAATGCACAGATTCTTATTAAATACGGACAGCGTGTCGGCCCATGACGTCAGATATTAAATACAATGACAACGATTGAATTTACATATATATGATATTGACATTGTGGAAACAGCTTCAATCGTTAACTACATATACAATCGTCTCACTCATTCATATAAGAATGGATAATATTCTCACGATAAAAAGAGATTCGTTCTGCGTACAACCGTCAACAACTACACTTCTAATTTTTAAACAAAATTGTTAAAAGAATATTTAATAAATTTTTTTTAGTACATTTGACCAATATCTCAAAAGGGTTTTAATTTCGCATGTAATCGTAGAATAACGAAGAAGAATAGCTACATATAATTGGTGACCCCCAGAAGAATAAGAACACGAAGAAAATAAATCACCACGTTTCGGTTAACAGTTTTTTCAGAAAAGACGAAGGACGCCATAACCTAGTGGTGCAAACAGAAAAATCACATTTAACCAATCATACAAAACGATCAATTAAAACGAAATTTCACAGGAAAAACAAGTAAGAGTGTTAAATTCGGCTGTGCCGAATTTTTTGATACCCTCCATCTGAGTCTTTAAATTTTTTAATTTTTATACCCTATACCACTATGTGGTTTGGGTATAATGACTTTGTGCTGCTGTTTGTAACTACCAAAAATATTTGACCTAGACCCATCTTTTATTATACCGATCGAATCTGAATCAGTAACTGATTCGATTTAACGATGTCCATCCGTCCGTCCGTCCGTCTGTGTGTCCATGTAAAGCTTGTAATCAAACTGCAGGTCGCAAATAAGAATATATTTTGTTGAAATTTGGTGTATAATCTTTTACCGACCATAGGATGAACGCTGTTGAAATTGGTGAGAATCGCTCCATGTTCAGACCTAGCCCCCATACAAATGAGCCCTATGAAATCGACATAAATTGCCATAAGATCCAAATTGTCATATAGATCTTACTCAAATTGGGTTTGTATGCGTTTATTACATCCATTAATGAGTAGTCCAAAAATGATGCCTATGACACAACTCTTAGTCATAGGCCTAAATCTATCAAAAACAAACATATTGCACTGATTCTTCTCAAATTTTGTTTGTATATATTTTTGCAAAATACAAGAGACTTTACCAAACATGGTCAGGATCGGTCCATTTTTGGGCCTAGTCCCCATATAGATATAGCATCCGATATGAACTTTTTCATATCTGCAGCCAAAAAAATTAATAAAAATCCCACTCAAATTTGGTTTATGCTTATTTTCTATATCCAGTTAGTTGGGCCTGAGAGATAGGGTCTCTAAACGCATGGTATAGGGTATCGTATGGTCGGTCTAGACCGACTATAATTTTCTTACTTGTTAATTTTTAATTTTTAATTTTTAATTTTTAATTTTTAATTTTTAATTTTTAATTTTTAATTTTTAATTTTTAATTTTTAATTTTTAATTTTTAATTTTTAATTTTTAATTTTTAATTTTTAATTTTTTATATTTAATTTTTAATTTTAAATTTTTCATTTTTCATTTTTAATTTTTTATTTTTAATTTTTAATTTTCAATTTTTAATTTTTAATATTTAATTTTCGGTTTTTAGTTTTCAGTTTTTAATTTTTAATTTTTAATTTTTAATTTTTAATTTTTAATTTTTAATTTTTAATTTTTAATTTTTAAGTTTTAATTTTTAATTTTTAATTTTTAATTTTTAATTTTTAATTTTTAATTTTTAATTTTTAATTTTTAATTTTTAATTTTTAATTTTTAATTTTTAATTTTTAATTTTTAATTTTTAATTTTTAATTTTTAATTTTTTATTTTTAATTTTTAATTTTTAATTTTTAATTTTTAATTTTTAATTTTTAATTTTTAATTTTTAATTTTTAATTTTTAATTTTTAATTTTTAATTTTTAATTTTTAATTTTTAATTTTTAATTTTTAATTTTTAATTTTTAATTTTTAATTTTTAATTGTTAATTTTTAATTTTTAATTTTTAATTGTTAATTTTTATTTTTAATTTTTAATTTTTATTTTTTAATTTTTAATTTTTAATTTTTAATTTTTAATTTTTAATTTTTAATTTTTAATTTTTAATTTTTAATTTTTAATTTTTAATTTATAATTTTTAATTTTTAATTTTTAATTTTTAATTTTTAATTTTAATTTTTAATTTTTAATTTTAATTTTTAATTTTTAATTTTTAATTTTTAATTTTTAATTTCTAATTTTTAGCTTTTAATTTTTAATTTTTAATTTTATATTTTTAATTTTTCATTTTTAATTTTTAATTTTTAATTTTTAATTTTTAATTTTTAAATTTAAATTTTTAATTTTTAATTTTTAATTTTTAATTTTTAATTTTTAATTTTTAATTATTAATTTTTAATTGTTAATTTTTAATTTTTAATTTTTAATTTTTAATTTTTAATTTTCAATTTTTAATTTTTAATTTTTAATTTTTAATTTTTTATTTTTGATTTTTAATTTTTAATTTTTAATTTTTAATTTTTAATTTTTAATTTTTAATTTTTAATTTTTAATTTTTAATTATTAATTTTTAATTTTTAATTTTTAATTTTTAATTTTTAATTTTTAATTTTTAATATTTAATTTTTAATTTTTAATTTTTAATTTTTAATTTTTAATTTTTAATTTTTAATTTTTAATTTTTAATTTTCAATTTTTAATTTTTAATTTTTAATTTTTTATTTTTAATTTTTAATTTTTAATTTTTCATTTTCAATTTTTAATTTTTAATTATTAATTTTTAATTTATTATTTTTAATTTTTAATTTTTAATTTTTAATTTTTAATTTTTAATTTTTAATT
Source organism: Cordilura impudica (assembly GCA_963682025.1). Lineage (NCBI taxonomy): Eukaryota > Metazoa > Arthropoda > Insecta > Diptera > Scathophagidae > Cordilura > Cordilura impudica. The sequence goes on from OY821520.1 coordinate 219,880,441, forward strand.
TTTATTTTTTAATTTTTAATTTTTAATTTTTAATTTTTAATTTTTAATTTTTAATTTTTAATTTTTAATTTTTAATTTTTAATT